>APFE030240447.1:72631-233698 GCA_000404065.3 Pinus taeda | reverse complement strand
AGAAGGCATCAGATGCCCAAGGAAGATTGGTGGCAATCCATGGTCAGAATTCTGCCACGTTAGCTTCAATCATTCAGTCACCAGGAGCCGAAGTCCAAAGGCAGTCATAAGGCTACATGCTTTTAAAGCAGATAATATGAGTAAGAGCTTAGATGACTTAGATCAGAAATCAGTTGTTAAAGACAACATGGAAATGAAGATGGATATTTTCCTCATCCCTCAAGATGACTCTGCTCAAGACACTTATGTGAAATTCAGCATGCAGACAAAAGCTTGTTCCCGTAATGGAATTCATGGTTTGTATAAACTTTCGTACGGAAGGATCAAGACTAAATGAAATATTTGAGAAAGATGGAAGATACAGGACAGCATAAGGATAAAGCAAGCATTTAAGGCACTTAAAGTCAAATTCAGCCGAAGGACCAGGACAGCTCACCAAGAGGACACACAGCTGCACACAAGGCCACTCAGCAGTTAATTCAAAGCATTCAACCAACTTCAACCAACTCCAGAAAGCTCCAGATGTCAAAATTTCTCTGACAACAGTTAATAGCTTTTATAGCTCACTAAAGATTGTAATTAACTTTTCGTCTCATCTACTTTCTCTGTTCCCCACATGTAGAGAATTTTTCCGCTCAGAATGCTCATACCTGAGATGATTTTTGTAAACAAACTCCTATTATTCCCCTCTTTGATTTAAGGGGGGGTTCTGACGTCCGGATGTTTTAAGAATTTCTTTTCTGAGATATTCTCTGTTACTGCTGATTATTGTAACTTCTCCTGACAAGTTTAATACAAGCAGTGGTATTTCTTTCAAAAGATGTTTGTCTCTTGGTCTCTTGATGGTGTGTGGCTCAAAGTTGCAGGATTCTCGTTCATTACATGGCTCAATAAGTCTTCTCATGGCTCCTTATTTTACATATGTTCCCTGTTATTCCATATGTTTCACATGTTTCTTGTTTCCCTTGTTTCCTGTATGTTTGAAACTCTAGACAGTAAAGAAAAAGGATAGCCTCAGGATTTAGTCATTCACTACCCTGAGTTCAATCTGAACTGTTTCATATGTTTTCTTCTGTTAAAAGTGTTTAAAGCGTAATTCTTAAATGCTACCTTTAAGCCATATCCTTACTGTGCATTGTTGTTTTAAGAATTCAAGCGATTGCTCTTAGATGACATGCCTCTTTCACGAATATACAGCTTAAGTAACGAAATCTTAATTGCTCATTACTAGTTGTACTCACCTCGTCCTCAATATTCACAGGTTGTTCCATGAAATGCACACAGGCCCTGTAGCTTTCCTCCGCACCAAAATCAAGGTTTCAAGAGAAAACAATCTTAGACCCCATTGCCCAATGGATTAATCTTCCCTGCTGATGTACTTTAAAGGAATCAGAAGCATCCTTCCAACCAAATACACAAAAAACAACCAAAAAACTCATCTCACAACTAGCCTTAAACCCTCACTGAAAGCAGTGACAAACCTGATAGAGAGAGCCCTCTCTGACTGCAGCTGGGCTAGAAGCAGCAGCCCAAAGATTGGTTAGTGGTTACCCCGGCCGTATTCTCTTAGGAGTCAAAGAGAACAACCTGGGTGTTAACACCTTCATCTTCCCTCACTCATCCATCCTCCAAAATCCCATTTCTGAACATCCTGTAGAAATTTATGAACATCCTGTAGAAATTCCTGAACATCCTGTAGAACCCCTGCAGACTTCCTATAGAAGCTCACAAATGAGGTTTCTTGATAGAAAAACTTTGTGAAACTCTCTAGAAGGGTGTTAGGGACTCCTTGGACCCTCTCTAAACCTTCCCAGCCTCTTCCAAGCATTTCTCCTCATTGATCCACCCCTGCACAGTCAAGAACAGTGAAAGCCTATGCATGGTGAAACTGACGACTTGTTAAAAAATACAAAAAGATGTTTTCTTCAGATAGAGGTAGTCTAGCCACATGTATTTTACGTTCATAAAAGTAATGGCATCTCTTTCAGTAGCTTGCATTCTCTTCTGTGCGTCAGTAGGACTAGCTGGTAGAATTAGGGTTTGCTAGGGTTTGTGCTTTCCTTAAGTTTCTCAATTTATTTTCGCAAATAGATTAGCTTCCTTCGAGATTAGCTTCCATCCATCAGTTAACAAGCTTCTTCTCGAAGCTCGTAGAAGTTGGCTTGAGCCCCTAGCGGACTTCTGCCAGCTGAACAAGTGATAGTTGTGGCAAGAGCTAGTACTTGTGCATACAGCACTGTCGCTTCCAAGTTTGTTACGAACTACCGAGTTGATAAAAGTAAAGAAGGGAGTCCCAGGAGTTGCAGCATTATTGCTGCAATACTGGAGCTCACCACTCTTTTTGGCACCGTTGCTGGGGAAGCGTCAGAGTATTGGTGATTGTTGCTTTTCTTCTATTTTCTCCTACAACCTTCTGCCATGTAGTTTATTTCATTTCCATTCTGCAAAAGTAGAGTAGACATTTCCTACTTTCATAGATTAGCATTTCAATTCCGCAATTTCAATTCTGCAAAGTAGATTAGTCCTTTCCTATTTTCATTTCCTTTCCACATTTTCATTTAAGCAAGATAGTTAGTTGCAGTACAATCTATTTTAGTTTTGCAGGTACCAGCAAAAAGAAAAAAAAAACAAAAGCAATCAAAAGTCTGTCCATTTCATGCTTCATAGGAATAGAGATAAAATGAAAAATTCTTACCCAACACCCCCACCACATCACTGATTCAACCTTCTCTCTTCTCTGGTAACAGTGAGCCAAAAAAACCTATAGGTGAACCTCTTGAGATATACGAAGATCCTATAACAGAAGAAGAGTTAGAGAACGTTCCATCTGAAGCCATGGCTGAAACCGAAATGGTAGAAGAGAAGATGAGAGAATAGAAGGTACCTTTCCCATCCGAGAGACCAATGGAGACATGAAAATTAAAAACATAAGTCCCTCAGCTTTACGTCACTTCCATGGATTGACTACTGAAGACCCTGATACCTTCCTATTTGAGTTTGTTGTCCTTTGTCAAGCTTACGAATATGCTAAGGACGAGAAAAAGTTGAAACTCTTTCCTTCTACCCTCAAGGACGCAGCATTAGGCTGGTTCATGGGGTTACTTGGAATAGTATCACCACTTGGGCTCAGATGCAACAATCTTTCAATACCAAATACTGGGACTAATGTAGGTCCAAGGAAACCAAGGGAGAAATCTTTCAGATGACCATGGGAAGCGATGAGTCTTTAGAAGATTACGAGGAAAGGTTCCAACTTAGTTATAAACGGGCTAGGTGCACACTTGACTCGGAATCTCTGAAGCTGGTTCTGCTCCGAGGAGTCCCTGAAGACCTTCTAGACACCCTTCACATGCTGGCTGGAGGGGAGATCTACCAAATACCTTATGAGGACATAAAGACCGTGTTTAGAAACCATTCTAGGGTGGCCCGGAAGAGAGGTAGTGGGAATCCACTTTCATCTAGTACCACCTTCTCCAAGCATGAGTTTGATAACCAGATGGAAGACCTCAAAAGTGAGATGAGACAGACCATTGCCATGCAACTTGATACCTTCCGAATTTAGTAAAAGAAAGAGGAAGTTGAGAGGGCTTTGGCCATTTTTTGTCCTAGATGCACGAGGAAGCATCCTAAGAATGAGTGCCCATTGCACTCAATAGAGGTATGTTTCGTTTGTGAAGAAGACCACCCCACCAACCAATGCGCTACCTTGCCAAGATTTAAAGCCATGTACCTAGGGACTGAGGCGGCGACTGAACCTCTCTACTTCCTCAACCAAAGGAGGCCACATGGGCCCAGACCTTACCAGCAGGGGATGCAAGGGACATCCCAAGCTTATTATAACCCCAACCAATCCGCTCATATACCTTCTTGGGGCCCCCCTGCTCATCCTTCCTGGTTCGCACCTCCTTCGTGGTCTTATCCATCTCCATACAATACTCAACCTACTCCTCATTCGTTTCACTCACATGCCCAGCCACAACCTCAGTGGAATGCACCTCAACCGGGGTGGAGGCCTCAATACAACCCTCCTCCTGCCATTTTGCCTCCACCACCAGCTCAACCACAACCATTACCTCCTTCTCCTCCAAGATAGCCCCAGATGCCTGCTCAACCGAACCCGGACCCCAACAACAAACAGGCCTAGAAGGTATATACTAGGGAGACAACATGCCCTACCTATGCTGTGGAGATCTAGGAGATCAACCTTTGATCTGGGAATTTCCTTCTAGAGCGTCAACCTCATCCCCTAGAGGAGGAGAAAGAGAAACAGGAAAGTGAACCCAAATCCATTCCACCCTTTCCTGAGCGACTCATAGTAACCACACAACCCAACCCAGAAGAGACTGAGCTTCTAGGAGAACTCAAGCAGTTGTGTGTGAAAATACCACTTCTTCAGGCCATAAAAGATGTACCGATATACAACAAATTGATTAAGGAGAAGTGTTTCAGGCACCCAGGTAGGCGAAAGAGAGATGCCTCAACTATCAATGTCATAGGAAAACTGTCCGATCTTATGTTGGGGCAAGTAATCTGTCCAAAGTATTTGGACCCTGGGAGTCCTGTAGTTGATGTTCACATTAATGGCACCATCATCCCCCACACCTTGATTGATCTAGGGGCTTCCATTAATGTGATGATCAGGGACACCATGCTTAAACTCAACCTTCAGAGTCCCTTAAGGAAGACCTCGACAGTACTGCAATTTGCAGATCGCTCCATCGTGACTCCTGAAGGGATTGTGGAAGATGTCTTGGTCCTTCAGCCAAAGGCAAAACTCACTAGATATCCCCTCATTTTGGGAAGGCCTTCGCTAGCTACTGCGGATGCTTACATCAGCTGTCGAGCAGGAAGCATGACCATAAAAAATGGGCCTATGTCCAAACAGCTGGTCATATACCCTCCTGCCCAACCTCTGCTAGAACATGACTTACCCCTCTGGTCGGAAGAAGGAGATGAGGATGAGGTCTACTCTACACCATTATGCACAGTGGAGGCCACCAGGGCAGGTCCTCAAACCGAGGATGATTTGATTGAGAACTTAATCCAAAATCCTCCTCCCGGTGCACTGTCCTTAGAAGAGTTGGTGGAAGATACCCAAGCCAGTGCTTTAGTGGACTTCTGTGTGACTAATTCGACCTCTCCCAGAGTTACGAATGTGGAGTTTGGCCTTGAAATAATTTTAAAGATTAGCTCCTCTCTCTCTCCCTCTCAGGAAAAAGAGCTATGTAGCCTCTTGAACCACCATTTGGAGGCTTTTGCCTGGAGCTACAAGGAAATGAAAGGAATCCATCCTTCAGTCTGTACCCATCAAATTTACATTAAAGAGGACCATAAACCAGTCAGGAAACCTAAGAGGAGGATGAATCCAGCCCTTAAGGACATTGTTAAAGAAGAATTGCAAAAATTGTTCGATGCAGGATTCATCTACCCCATCTCAGACAACGAATGGGTTTCCCCTATGGTGTTGGTACCCAAGAAAAATGGAAAGTGGATAATTTGTGTAGAGTACAAAGAACTGAACAAAGCCACGAAGAAATACCACTTCCCTTTGCCTTTCATAGATCAAGTGTTGGATGGACTGGCAAGAAGGAAGTTTTTCTCTTTCCTAGATGGGTTCAGCGGGTATAATCAGACCCAAATCAACCAGGAGGACCAAGATAAGACCACCTTCACTTGTCCATGGGGTACCTTTTCCTACCGAGTCCTTCCCTTTTGGCTATGCAATGCTCCTGCCACTTTCCAGAGAGCTGTTTGGAGCATCTTTTCTGAGTTGGTTCATGATTCGGTGGAAATCTATATGGATGACTTTACTCCTTACAAGTCTAGCTTCCAAGAAGCCTTGTCCAACCTAGGAAAAGTTGTAAGCAAGTGCATTGAGATGAACCTGTCCCTTAGCCCTGAAAAATGTGAATTCCTGATGACTGAAGGGACCGTGTTAGGTCATACCATTTCTCGCCAAGGATTACAGGTGGATCCGAACAAAATTGCTATCATCAAAAGGGTTCCACCTCCTCAGAAGGTGAGAGATGTTCGGAGTTTCCTAGGCTTAGTGGGATATTATAGAAGATTCATTAAAGATTTCAGTAAGCTAGCCTCGCCATTGTTTGGCCTCTTAGGAAAAGATGTCGAGTTTAAATGGACTGACGACTGTCAAGGGGCTCTGAATGAGTTGAAAGATAGGTTAGTGTCTGCCCCACTTTTGAGAGGCCCAAATGGGGCCCTACCTTTCCACATCCACACTGATGCCTCGAACAAAGCCATAGGGGCAGCCTTAGGAAAATTTGAGGAGAAACTTCCATATGCCATATACTTTGTCAGAAAAAACTTGTCCAAGTCAAAAATGAACTATACTATAACTGAGAAAGAGTTCCTGGCCGTGGTCCATTCCCTGAACAAGTTTTGACACTACATCACTGGATATCAAACATTTGTACATATTGATCATGCTGAAATTAGATATTTAATGAATAAGCCTGATGTAAATGCTCATATCATTAGATGGTTACTTTTGTTGCATCAGTTTGATTTGACTGTCGTTGACAAACCAGGTAAAGACAATGTTGTTGCTGACTTCTTGTCTAGATTGGATTTGTCTGCAGGTGAAGAAGGAACAGTGGATGACCAGATGCCAGATGAACATCTGTTTGCTATCTTAGTACTCTCTCCGTGGTTTGCTGATATAGCAAACTACTTGGTCTCAGCACAGTTCCCTCTGCATCTATCCTCAAAGGAGAAGAGAAGAATCATGAGGAAGAGTGCCCCATTCACTTGGATCGGGGGAAACTTGTTCAAACTTGGCCCCGATTAGATCTTGAGGCATTGTGTTAGGGAGGAGGAAGTCTTTGACATCCTCCTAACCTGTCACGATGGACCCTGTGGAGGCCATTTTGCAGCAAAGAGGACTGCCTTCAAAATTGTACAGCCATGATACTATATCAAGATGTCAGAAGATACATCAGCCAATGTGACCGATGCCAGAGGATGGGGAAACCAACTCCAAGGGACGAAATGCCTCTCCAACCTCAAGTGACCCTCGAGCCCTTTGAGAAGTCTGGCATGGATTTGTGGGTCCTCTCAACCCTCCTTCGAGGCAAAGGTCTTACATCATTGTGTGCACATACTACCTGACAAAGTGGGCAGAAACCAAGGCAATCAAAGCAACGATAGAAGAAAAGGTGGCTGAGTTTTTAAGAGAAAACATCTTCTACAAATTTGGCTACCTAAGAGAGTTAGTCACCGATCAAGGAAGCCAGTTCACCTCAAACTTAATTGAATACTTGCTCACTCATCACAAGATCAAGCATAGGACTTCCACCCCATATCATCCTCAGGCAAATGGGCAGTTGGAAGTCACTAATAGAGCATTAGAAGGGATTTTGACTAAGGTGGTGAGCAGTAGCAAAAAGTATTGGGCAGATCGCCTGGTTGAGGCCACTTGGGCCTACAACACCACTTGGAAGACCACCACCGGTTTCACACCTTATGAGCTGGTCTACGGGAAGAGAGCTTTGCTGTCAATCGAGTTCGAGTACAACACATTGAGGATGGCAGCTTAGCTAGACCTAGATCTCAGCCATGTTCAATGTGAAAGGTTATTGTAGCTGAATGGGTTAGATGAACACCGAATGCAGGCCCTCTCCACTCAAAAGTGGTTCAACTTCAGAGGAAGATATGGCATGACCGACACCTTAATGAAAAACAATTCTAGCTGGGAGATTGGGCGTTGCTGTATGACTCCATACATAAGGATTTCAAAGAGAAGCTGAGGACAAGATGGCTAGGACCATATGCAGTGGAGAAGTGCAATGACAATGGTTCCGTCCTTATCCGGACCATTGATGAGGAAGCCATCCCCATGCTCGTCAATGGACATTGACTAAAGATCTACAGGAAACCCCTTTCAAGGTAGGAGTTCATCGAAGCTGTGGAAAAATCAATGCTGGTAATAGAGAAGGGTTCTGCCTCTGTTCCAGCCACACCTTGAGCATCATAAAATATATATATATATAAGATCCTTGGGTGAAAACCTCTTGAGGCGCCCAAGGCAAAATGGTAGGGGTGAAAACTCATTGAGGCGCCCCTGCTGTCTCTCGGAAAATAAAGAATTGGAATAAAAGGACCCTTGGGAGAAAACCTCTCTGACGCACCCAAGGCAGATAGTAGGGGTGAAAACCTCCTGGAGGCGCCCCTGCTGTCTCTCTCTCAAAAAAAAAAAAGGAAAAAGATAAAAGATAAAAAAAAAAAGAAAAAAGAAAAACAAGAAAGAAACAAAGAAAAAAGAAGCAAGTTTAATCCCTCAAGAATTGTTGCAGGTTGCAGGAATAGAATGCAGAAACGATGCCTCCCAACATAAGGACATGTGTTCCTACCAACTTACCAGGCATCCTCACATACACTCCCTCCATGGACACTCATTTTTTTCAGGATTCGGACACAATCTGGTCATGGTTCAACCTTTTACAGGAAGTTTCAGGACTTTCTACAGGAAGTTTTGCATTTCTACAGGAAACATCATGTAGATCCTTTGGACAGGCTAGAATCGATTATGGAGAGGGATTTGAAGCTTGAAATCTGCTGATGAGGCATGCAACCACTCTTTTCTTCCATCCTCCACTTGTTTCATCTCCTTCCACCACCATTGCCACAATCTGGTTGAATATTCCTGCACAGTCATACAAGAGTCCTGTTTCCTCATATTAAAATTTGTTTTTTCAAAATGACAAATCAAGCATGCAGAGGCTCACACACTTTACCTGTCAAGGCTCCATCAAGACCCTTCATCCATGAACGCAACCCTGTTTGTTTCAGCATGCATCCGAAGAGGAGAAACGGCTACAGGATGTCCTACAGAAATCCTGTAGCAGCTGATCTGGCTGGAGCACATACTATGGAGACACCAGCAGCTCAAATCAAATGAAGCCGGTGCATGAAGCATTTACCACCAGAGGGTCGGGTCTTGAAGTCTTGTATCCAGCATCAGCCAATGAAAGAGGAGCTCCAGCACCCGTGCACGAAGCAGCAACAAGCAAATCCAGCATTCCACGTCCCGAAGCCTGCAAAACACGTCCACGACCACATAGGTAAGTGTCTAACCTTATTCGTCAAATTGCATGAAATATACTCTAAAATTTGCATGACTGTGAAATGGGTGGATTGAACAAGTTTGGTAGCCAGTCGGATGGCCTCATGGGATCCGAACAAGCTCGATTATGCCAAAAAGATAGGTAGTTGACACGTGGGAAGTGTCCAGTCGGGGAGAATCGACAGTGTGATAGAAATGGTGGCGGTGAATGGCAGAAGGAAGGATTTGGCAGTCAGAGACACGCCGAAGAATGATGGCTGTGACGTTGGCTAATGGATCAGCCTGGATAGCTCACCCCCACACCATGAATTGCGCAACAATTCAAATTGCCCGATCGAATAACTCACAGTGAACTGCTGTCATTCGCACTTGCAATCGTTTTTGCAGCAGAGTACGCGTCCTCCTCCTCTGCAAGTTGTTAGCCCTAGCTTCTCAGCCTGTTCCAACGTCCTTCCACGTCTCAGACTTGTCCAGAACCACCGTGACGTCCTCCAGAAGCCGGAAAAGGTTTCTATAGGAATGTGCGCTACAGGAAACCCGACATTACGAAGAAGCCTGGACTGTCTACGTCGAGGGCGGTAATTCTCAGAGAGGTAGGCCCAAACACATCATTCCCATGCATAATAGTTCAAAAGGTGGTGAATTCGACATGCTGGGGTAGAAAAATTTAAAAGCAAGTCTGTCTATGAATCCAAATAGCAGTTTACTTGTGGTTGCATGAAATTGTCTTAGTTGGCTTGCGTCCAAGATTTTCTCGACAAGTCTTGAGGTAAATTCCTCTTGTAGAAAAGTGGAGACACTGTCAAGGCTAACCAGTGAAAAAAACTGTGAATTTTACATGATTATGTGTATGCTGGAAACATAGCTCTACATTCTGTTTAGAGAAACCCAAGTCGTCCTTCTGTACATGGGCAGTCAAGTTTTAAAACCAGGGAATTGATACGAAGTGGCCTGCAGATACCGTTTTCAATGTTCTGAGGAGGAAACACACATAGAATTCCCTTTCTGCTCAAAGCGCAAGCCAAAATAGATTATTTTTCACCATGCCAAGAGGGTTTATCAGAAAGGAACCCTCGGACTCCAAGAAACTATGAGAAACTCCTCAGGTGGTAGACTTATTTTCCCATGCAAACTGGAGGACCTTCTGTGACAAAATTCAAGGTCACAATGATGAAATAACAGAGGAATTCCTAAGGTCCCTGAAGCCTAAATCAAAAACACTAGCCACTGTCAACTTTAGAGGGTTGACCCTAAAACTCACCCCACAGTGCATTAGCAGAGTCACTAATCTACCAATGGGGGTACCGTGGGATAAAGAGGAGAGGAAATTGGGCCAAAAGGCTAAAAAGGAATTCTTCTTACCAGAGGAACAATTTTCAGAGGATAAGAATGGGGTCTGGAGAACTAGCCTACAACCATTTTGGAGTGAAGTCAGCCTTCAAATTATGAAATATATTACCTGTGAGGAGTGGTTCAGCATCGTATATGGTTATCACTTCCGTTTGCTAACTGAACTCAGGCAACAAATGGATTTTCCCACAGAAAAAAGTTGAGCATCCCCTACTTCCTCCTGCAATCCTTGATTGAGTGTGCCAAAAATCTGAGGGAGGGGACACCAGACCAGCCGGCCCATCATGGGCTTATCAAGATCCTAGTAGAAGATGCACTCCATACCTACACTGTCCCTCTCTCCTAGGAAATTTTTCGAAATATGTCTAAGGATGATGACATCCAAATTTTGGCCGAGGAACTCACTTCCTCCAGCAGCGAGGAGAAGGAGCACATTGAGGAAGAAAAGAAAGCCAAGGGTCAGGAAACCCCGGGCAAACCACCAAAGCAAGGATAGAAAGGGACATGAGAGAAAGGCCAAGCTGCTAAGGCCAAAATGGTGGGTGGAAAAATGACACAAACACCCAGGGAGAAAAGATTGCAGAGCAGGGAAGAAAGGACTGAAAAAGTCCAAGCAAGTGAAGGCACACCTAAGGCAGCCACAACCAAGCTAAAGGAAAAAAGCACCCCAGCCAAGCAGGCCAAAACAGTGCCAACTGGTTCTACAGGAAGCCAGAAGGCCATTTCTACAGGAAGTCCAAAAACTGCTTCTACAGGAAGCCAGAAACCAGTCAACACAGGACTTTCTACAGGAAGTCTAAAAAAAGGGCAAGGGAAGGGAGAATATCCTGAGATTCTAGCTAGGGAGGCAGCAGTTGTGCTGGCCGCCCTCAGCACATCTTCCAAGCAGAAAGAAAAGCAGAAGAGAGAGCCTTCCATGTATTTTAAGGCGAGAAGAAGCACAAGGATTAAAACTGGTAGACCAAAGGAGAAACAGTCCAAAGGACCAATTACAGTTGAAGACACCCCATCCAAACAAAAGACATCCATAACATATGAGCAGGGAAGCCCGAATACATCCACATGGAAGGACAGGATGGAGAAATTGAACTCGGAGGCCTCTCTACAGGATGCCAAGGCTGCTCTACAGGAAACATTGGCTAGGCTGAAAGAGACTGAAAAAATGGAGGAAAAAGCAGCCAAGTCATCACAAGAGGAAGAGAATGTCGATACCATTATGGAACAAATCCCCCAGCCTAGCTTGGGCTCTTATTATAACTTCTTAGAGGTCAGGAAAATCATTCCTCAAAAATTCACAGTGCCACTTTTTCTAGCACTAGAGGAAGAGAGAGTAAGGACCCACACTTGGATGAAGATCACTAAATCCAAGGGGGTGGTAGATATAGGTCCTCTGGAGGAAAAGCTCAAGGAGGCCCAAAGAGAATTGGCATAGGTACGGCATGTGGAGAGCTACCAACAGGCCAAGCTACGATAAGAGAATGAGCTGCTTAGATAGCAGCTACAACTACAAGGACAGAGGAAAGAAGACAAGCCTCACCTCTTGGGAGAACAACAGCAACAGGAGGAGGCCACAATAGCCAAAGATACCACAGAAGAGCCTCAGAGAAAAGAAGGAATGCAAGCTGAACTTGGGGCACTAAACCGGAAACTACAGGAAAGAGAATTGCAAGCAGGCATAGAGATACAGTCTCTAAAATAGCAGATACAAGAGAAGGAGGCCCAGTTGGCCTGCATGGCCAGTTGGGCAATGGAAGCTCTGCAATGTAGGTAGCCGGCCAAATGTTATGCCCTCTACCTCAGGGATCAGTGGCTGCAATTTCAGATCAACACTTTGGCACAGAGGGGTATCACTCAAATCCAAAACCCCCAACAATTCATGGCTTTATGTAACAACAGTTTGTCAAAAGAGAAGGCCAAGCTATTAGAGTTCTACCTTCATAATTTGGCCCTTCCCAACATGACCTCGTGGGACCCCAACACAATAGTAGGGGACATGCAGCTTATGGCCATGACCTCATGGCTAAACCATGAAGAAAAGAGAGGGGCAGAGGTCAGAAATGTCATGGACCGGGAACTGCAGGAACCACTGCTCATTAGTGCAGAGCCAGGGGACCCCTCAGCATTGATCTGCCCACCAACACCTAGCAACTGACTCTCAGGCCTTGTTAGAGTACATGGATCGTCAGGCTCAGGCCATAGACCATTTTGAGGATATGGAGTGACTATTGGGGGACAACTGTGTTCATGCTTGCACCCGTAGGTGGAACACATTGTCCCACAACCTCAAAATCAGGGAATACCACACCCCAACTAGAATGAGGGAGGCCTTGGCATGAGTGCCTCTCTACAAAATGTCTATGCAGAATCTGCAGGCTAGCTGGATAGGCCTCAAGTTAAGTCCAACTTTGATTTTTGGGTTGCTAGAAGGAGGCACAGAAGAAGAAGAGCATAAGCAGTGGGAAGAGGTGGAAAGGAAGGTTGGATTCCATGAAAATGAAGAAGATATTACTTCAGAAGCCTAGGATGTGAGGGAGGCGATCAAAACAATTAAGGACGAGGAGTTGGACTAGTTGCTCAGAGGATGAGCAACCCATTTAGCAGGGGGTGATGATGAGCCCCAAATTGGGTAACTTATTGGACTCATTTTTCCTAGTTATCCTTGTTCAATCCTCCATTTTTGATAGATTATGCATTATTTTTTAGTATGTTTATGTCATTTGAATGAATAAGGGTGGTCACTCTACCTAGGAGGCTAACACGTGCTTATTTCAGGTTTTTTTGACACATGTTGGAGAAAAACCAAGCAATCATGGGCTAGGTGACAGCCAAGCTTTAGGTGAGGATTCGTAGGGGGTTGTCTCTGACATTAAATAGCCCTTCCTCGGGACCTCCACCCTCAACTCCGAGTTCACATGCCACCAAAACAGTTCTTGAAGGCAGCCAAGCAGATTTTGGAAAAGGGACGGTCTACTAATAGTTGGGACAGCCGAGTCCCTTGAATTTAGAAGGCCTGCTAGGGCCCTCGTGATGTATAAATAAGAAGGCCTCAGCCTTTGTAGTTTACTTTTGGAAACCATTGCATTTTTTGCACTATAGTGTTGTCACTTTCAGCTCGTTTTCTTGTAGCCATTGTGGCATAACTTTTGGTTGATGACTATTTTTTGATAATGACAAGCAGTCCTATTTTATATCAACGACGAGTTCTCTATAGGAGCTGTAGCTCTTAGGGTTGTGCCCAACCTGAGAGCCAAGGCCTCCTTTATGTACTATTATCTTTCCTTTATGCATCGTTGTTTTTCCTTTTATGCATTTGCAAACGTTTTTCTATTAGGCAGATTAAATTGTGTTGATTAACTAGGTCGTTGTTTATGGTTAGAAATGCTTCTGATGTTTATAATAGGTTGGTAGGATACCAACAGATAAAAATCTCCAGAAAAAGGGCCAACAAACACCTTTGGTTTCACCTCTCCCTCATAGGATCAGGGGCTAGAATCGAAGTAACCTTGCTGTCCCAAACAAAAACACCATCTTTGCTTTTCCATGCAATCACTAGTGTACAGTTTTCATTTGCAGAATTTGGTTACATGTTCAGATCTTTGAAATGTTTCATTGCATAGTTGATATATATGGTTCCCTTGCAAATAAAGCTATTGTTCATTCACTTCTCTGTTAGCTAGATTAGATTAACTAGGACTTTGACTACTTGCAAGTCTTTATTGGTTCAGTTGAAAGTACATGGAGCAGAGCATCTCTACCACTTCTTCATCCACCCAAGCTTCATCAAGACCATCTTTTCCATCTCCTAATCGGGCTTCTCATCTCACATTTTTCATCTTTCCCACATGACCCTACCTTTTGTGCAGCCATTGCTTCAGCCTTCTTTGAGCCAATTTAGCCATCTACACCTTCTCCCCACTCCATCCACTAGTCCTTGGGCCACTTCAGACCCCTAACCTACCTCCATACCCATTCCTTCATCTTGCCCTCACTCATCCATCCTCCGAAATCCCATTTCTAAACATCCTGTAGAAATTTCTGAACATCTTGTAGAAATTCCTGAACATCCTGTAGAACCCCTGGAGACTTCCTGTAGAATCTCAAAAATGAGGTTTCTTGATAGCCAAACTTTGTGAAACTCTCTGGAAGGGTGTTAGGGACTCCTTGGACCCTCTTTGAACCTTCCGGACCTCTTCCAAGCATTTCTCCTCATTGATCCACCCCTACACAGTCAAGAACAGTGAAATCCTATGCATGATGAAACTGACGACTTGTTCAAAAATACAAAAAGATGTTTTCTTCAGATAGAGGTAGTCTAGGCACATGTATTTTAACTTCATATAAGTAATGAAATCTCTTTCACTAGCTTGCATTCTCTTCTGTGCGTCAGTAGGACTATCTGGTAGAATTAGGGTTTGCTAGGGTTTGCGCTTTCCTTCAGTTTCTCAATTTATTTTCGCAAATAGATTAGCTTCCTTCAAGACTAGCTTCCATCCATCAGTTAAAAAGCTTCTTCTCAAAGCTCATAGAAGTTGGCTTGAGCCCCTAGAAGACTTGTGCCAGCTGACTAAGTGACAGCTGCGGCAAGAGCTAGTACTTGTGCATACAGCACTGTCGCTTCCAAGTTTGCTACAAACTACCGTGTTGATAAAAGTAAAGAAGGGAGACCCAGGATTTGCAGCATTATTGTTGCAATACTGGAGCTCACCATCTGTACTACGAAATCCTCATTGACAATCTCAATCAATGTTTGTGTAAATCCATGCACAACTATAGTCACAATTGATAGTAGACTCACTCTTTCACCCACCTCTAACACTTGTCTCCACTGAACTGTCCATGCACTGAGTTAACTAATGTATTATTTAGTTGATTTATGAGTTAATAATTAGGGAATTAATTAATAATTAATCCACACCACTCATCACTAGTCTATTTGTTAGTTAGACTAAATACAACTAGTTCAACTAAGTCAAACTAAACACAACTCCATCAACTCCTCAATAAACTCCACAAAACTCAATCACTTGAGTTCTAACTGAAGTCCTTCATGCAATAGCTCAACTAACCCTTAGGAAAAGCATATTTCCTTCTGACAGTTGCATGTGTCACATCCCTAGCTCGAACTGAAGTGTTGCAAGAGGATAAGATAATGTTTATAGTCCAAATATTATTAAGAGCTAATAATATTCGACTGTTCTATTTTTAGCCTAGCAGTCTAAAAATAGACTCCGCCCATATGTATAAAAATAGAAGTCTATCTATTTTTACCAACATGACCAATCATCCACAAATAGCATCCTGCGACTCATAGACCATGATCCATATGTCTAAAAATAGACTTTGCGCCAAAAATAGCCAGTGGGCACACTTAGTGAAGGCGACTTCTTTTCACTAAGCTCCATCATCTTGTTGCATTTTCAACACTCCCTCTCAACAAAATATGGATTATCTGCAACCCTTATCCTGCCTCTGTGGTATTCAAATTTGCTCCTGGTGAGCGCCTTCATCAAGATATCAGCATCTTGATCCTCCATGGGAATATATGAAAGTAACATGATTCTCTGCTACACACAATCTCTGATATGATGGTACCTGATGTCGATACTGTCCGTTGGGCTCCCTGCCCAATCTGCATCTGTGAAGCCACATAGCTTCACCTCATCTTCCTATTGGTACCACAATCCATATCCCGATGTGCCTCTGAGATAACACAATACATGCTTACCTGCCTTCCAAAAGAACTTGGTTGGCTTAACCATAGCTTGTGAAAGTTGGTTAATAGCATATCATATATCGGGTCGTGTATTGAGGAGATACATAAGCAACCCCACCAACTATCGATAAACAGTGGCATCCACTACCTTCATTGAAGTAGCATCCTCCTTCCTCCAACCTCCAGGAAGAGGAGTATAAACAAGCTTGTAGCCATGCATGTTGAAATTTTCCAGTATCTCCTGGGCATACTTACCCTGAGAAACAAATAGTCCATCACTGCGCTACCAAATTTCCAATCCAAGGAAATAATGAAGGAGGCCCAAGTCCTTCATCTCAAACTCTCTGGCAGGATCCTCCTTGCATGAAAGTATCAACAACTCATCTCCTATCAAAATCAAATCATCTACATAAAGTACAATGATCAACAACTTACCCTCCACCACAATCTGGTATAGGTTAGGATCCGCCTCACTCTTCAAGAATCCAAGTCTAGTGAAATAACTATCTATCTGTGTGTACCAAGCACGAGGTGCTTGTTTCAACCCATACATCGCTCTCTTGAGCCTACACACATGTGACTTGCTGTTGAAGATCTCGAAACCTTTGGGCTGATCTATGTACACCTCCTCCTCAATGACTCCGTTGAGGAACGTAGTCTTCACATCCATCTGATGAATGTGCCACCCCATCTGCGCTGAGAGAGAAAGAATCGTCCGTATGGAAGAATACCTTGTGACAGGTGCAAAGGTCTCCTCATAATCGATCCCCTCTATCTGTGAGAAGCCTCAGGCAAAAAATCTTGCCTTATGCTTCTCCACACTCCCATCAGCTGCCTACTTCACTTTGTAAATCCATCTCGAACCCACCACTAATTTCCCCTCCGGTCTTGAGACAATCTTCCATGCACTGTTTCTGACAATCAAATCATACTCTTCAACCATGGCATCTACCCATGCGGGATCCTCCACAACTTCCTCGAAAGAGGATGGCTCAATCACGACACATTTTCTCACAAGAGCCATGTATCCAGTGTATCGATCAGGTGACTGTCTCTGTCTGTGTTGTGCTGTAGGTGGTCCTACAACCTTCTCTGCATCTTGAGCCAGTCGCTCAGCTTCTATAGTGCGTTTTTGCCCTCTGATGGTTGGTGCTGCATGAGTGGTATATTCCACTCCATGAACTTCATCTTGTGGCTGATCCACATCCTGAAGCTCATCCTTAGGAACTAATAGCTCCTCGTCTGCATGCAAGTGTGGCTCCCTCTCAAGTGAACACTTCATCGCTTTCTCCTCCTAAAATTTTATATCCTGTTACACAATAGTCTTGCGACTGTCTAGCAAATACACACGATAGTTATGGGGCTTATCAGTGTACCCAAAAAATATCCCAACCTCTGCGGTCGGCTCCAGCTTCTTCCTGGCATCCTTCATCACATGCATGTAAACAGAAGAAACAAAAATCCTCAAATGGGAAATATCATGCCTCTTACCAGAATAAGCCTCCTCGGGTGTACTCATGCCAAGTATCTTGTGAGGACAATGGTTATGCACATATACTGCAGTATTGTATGCCTTCGCCCACAAGTGAAAGGGTAGGCCCTGATCATGTAACATCGCTCGTGCAGCACCCACGATCATTCTATTCTTCTACTCAGCAACCCCGTTCTGCTGTGGGTTATGGGGAGCTATGATCTCTGTTTGAATCCCTTCTGCACTATAGAAGTCCTTGAACTCACCAGAGATGAATTCACCACCATTGTCGCTCCTAAGAGCCTTCACCTTCTTCCTCGATTCCTTCTTCACTAGTGCTTTGAACTCACAGAACTTTGAGTATGTCTCGCTCTTCTTCTGCATGAAGAAGATCGAACACTTTCGAGAGAAATCATCAACAAAGATCACATAGTACCTATGCTTTGCTGCCGAAGCTACTGAGAAAGGTCCACACACATCTGTGTGAAATCTCTCAAGGATCATCGTGGCGCAACTATCCTTCTCGTGAAAGGTGGCTTTCACAAATTTTCCCAAAGTACACCCCTTGCACTGATCTAACTGTGCAAGAGTACCTTTAGGAAGCCAAGTAGAAATCTGTTGCAATATCTTCAAGGATCCATGGTGAAGGTGGCCCAATCTTCGGTGCCACAGCTCGCCATCATCCTAGCTCACCACTCCTTCTGCCTTGCATGCCATTATTGCACAACCATCTACATGCAACTGATAAAAGTTCTTGACTCGAACCCCTATCTTCCAGGTTTCTCTAGTTGTCTTACTGCATAGGAAAGCCTTTCCCTCACTGAAAACAACATCATATCCCTTGTCTTCTAACATCGCCATAGAGATAAGGTTCTTCTTCAATCCTGGAACATGCATCACTTCCTTCAATACGAAGGGTTTACTAAACTCCCTCTCAAAGGAAATGGTATCGATACCGGTCGCACTGTATCTACCATCATCGCCCATCTCGATGTGCACTCCAAGATCTTTCTCATCTAAATCAGAAAACAAATCTCGATCTCCTATCATGTGAACAAATGCATCACTTTCCAAGAACCATACCAATCCAATCACACTTGATACCAAGCATGCGATCAGTGAAAAATCCAGCTCAAACTGTGAGGCTAAGGCCTCTCTCACTGTAGATCTAGCAGCTTGCTTATTTTTCTTCTTCTGCTGACAATTTGTGGCACAATGTCCGTGCTGGTGAAAGTGAAAGAACTTCACCTTGGACATGTCCAAATTCTTGCCTTTCACACTGGAATGAGAAGCTTTCTTGTTCTTCCCCGTCTTTTCTTTGGCAGCTGTAGTGGCCAATCTAGGGTGCTAGATTAGACTAGATTTATTATCGACGTGGGTAAGTAAACTTCGAGGCGTGTGCCTAAAATCTATAGGCATAAAGGATTCTCAACTAAGTGTTTGTGGTGATAGGTGACAGTACTTCTTTACAGAAGGTTGAGGTATGTTTCCTCTCACTTTAACACTCAGATTACCTAGATTATCTAACTATCCCAGAGATACAAAGTATAGCTAGACTGAGATTTGAATCCTCTTACAAGGATGTTGTGCACAAAACTCTGTCTAATTCATACTAAAGCACTCATAAAGAAATAAAAAACACACTGAACTTTAAATACATACGCAAATAGAGTTCATGGAAATGCCTTAAAGCATAACGCTGGATCAAATCCCTTACAAGACCTGATTCAATGATCTAATGATGATATCTTTAAGCAAGCACCATAGCTTCCATTTGTGAGAAATCGTAATCAAATTGACAAAATCATTAGCATGGAAATAACATCAACAGTATGCGTTCTATATAAATTCAAGAGCTATGAAAATGACATTAAATGACATGCGTTCCAAGGCAATGGAAATGCGTTCTATATAAATTCAAAAGTAATGAAAACAAAAGGCACAGTATACCAATCCACGCAGGGCCCGTCCACGTTTCAATGGTACACTGGAATGAGTTCAATCAATCAACAATATTAACACATAGACAATGCTGGAGTGAAATCGTAATTGTATTCAAACACTAAAAGTTGCAATCACATATATGAATTCGGTTCTTTAAAAAAATACATAAAGGTAACATAACATGTCCCAAAAACAAAAACGATACAAAGTTTTTATCTGCCTTCCTATCTTGAGTCGAATGCACATTCATTGAAGCAATTGTTCCTGCTTTTACAGTGGAATGATTTGCGGTCATTATAAGATGAACCGGTTTCCAAAAAGACAAAACGATTTCCAAAAAGACAAAATGAAACCGATTTAGAAACCATGGCTTTTACTGCCTTTGTAACCAAAAGGCTGGGGCTTGACCCAACATTGACCACCTACGTAGGAGCTTTTGATCTGCTGTAAAATCGATTTTTCTTCATGCTTGTACATTCAGGAGCTCATCCTTATCCACTGCTTTGACTTGCCTATCATGCCATGTGCCAGATGATAAACCATTTACAGGATGTGATATCTTCCTGAGACCTTTTTGTTAAAAATTCCTAATTTGTAACATAAAAATTCATCAATTAAACTTAATGCAAACTAACAACTATAACACTATTAACTAATCTATTTCAATGGATGTAAAGGGGTCTATGGAGGGAATAGATAGGAAATTGATGATATTTTTAGAAGAAAAAGAGGTTAATGGAATGGTACCAACATCTCCCCCAAGCTTAATGTCTTAGCATGTCCTCATGATAAGCTTGATGTGCTGCCTCTATTCTCTGTCCCTGCCTGAACCTCTGATGCCTTCAACAATGCATCTATGTTCTTTTTAGCCTAGGTTTCCTTCTGGGTGTGGATCTCATGATTCAAACTCTTGTATTTCTCCTTGATGGATTTCTTCTGGGTATACCACTTTTTTTCCCAGTTACAAATGTCAGCCTGTTCAGTCTTGAGCTCTTTAATTTGCTCCTTGAGCTTTTCATTCTTCTGCTGGGTTTTCTTACTTTGAATTTTTAACATCTCATTCTCCTTTTTAATAACTTTTTCTAGCATGTTGGCTTCCATCAGTTCTTCCTTTAATCTTTCAATTTGCTTCTCCAGCTTCCTTTGTTTATTAACTGGAGGTGGTGACTCCTTTCCCTGCCTATTATTTCTCTCAACCTCCACTTCAGCCTCTTTTCCATGCTGTGAGTGAGCACTACTTTCGATATCCATCGGTGCATGTGCATTGGATTCATGTTGATATTCTTGTGACTGGGTCTTTTGTGCTCTCTTGGATCTCCTTGTATAGGTTGTGAAAGTTTTGTCCTGCTCCCTTTTCTGGGCAGCTTCTTGTCTCATTTTCCTCGTCCTCACATTGCTACTGGGTGGAGGGACATCATTTGATTTATGCACAGGAATCTTTTCGTCAATGTCAAGCATGTATCCTGAGTATTCATGTTGCTCTTTCTCTTCTTCGTTATCCTTGATTTGATTGGCAACTAGGAACTCCTTCCATGTCTTGCCCCTTCTATGTAATTCAAATTCAACGAGAATCTTAATTAACCCGAAATGATAGAGACTCTTGTCCTCATTACCTTTCTGCTTTTGAATAGTCTTCGACATCTTGGTCATGCTTTGCAAGAGGAAATATGGTAAACTCATAGTGCACTGCCCCTTTAAATGTAACAAGAGTTTAATATGGTACAAATAAACTATGCTATATCGACCCTCGCATGTAACAAACTTTTGGATGATATACACCATCTCGTCCCATGGATGTATCAACCAGCTCCTTGGGACCCCCTTCTTCCAGTTAACTGATGAAACCCTCGACCTGGACATGAACTGGGTCCATGACTTCTCTTTGAACTATTTAGTCTTGAAGTACTTCTCTCCTTCTGGGTTGATCCCTAAGGACTATGCTATAACGTCTTCTGAGACTCTAAAGGAGAAATTACCTATCAGTGCCTTCTCCCCATTGAATGTAAAGGAAAATTGTTTAGTCACTTCCTCGTTGCTTCCATTAAACTTTTCCAAGAAGAGTAGCCATTGTTTCTCTCTTAAAATTTCAATGCAGTCATCGTGGTAATGAGAGCTATAAAATTTGTTTGGTTCTACTCTATTAGTCATTCTACAGAGAATTCTTGCTCTAACCCTCTTCGTTTATGCTTATTAATCAAACAAGGGTATTTTAGTTTGTTACCTTTGCTTTTCGCTCCACACATCTGACCTGGTGGCATCCTCTGTTCTTCGCAATCAGCTCCTTCAGTGGCTTGAGTAGTGACCGGATGACTGGGCTTGAATTGTGGCAGAGATGGAATTTTTTTGAGCCCAAATATTGTGCTTTGCTCTTGTAGCAACTAGCGGTCTCGGTCTTCGTTCTTTTTAAAATCGTAGCATTTTGAATTTCTAATGTGGAACACATTTCTACAACTGAGAATGGAATAGGATTTAACAACCAACTCGACCCAATTCAATGTAATAATAACAAAGCACATTCATAGTTTAATGACAGAGGAGTAGCTGTACTGGGTTGTGTGAATACCATCATGAGAATGCCACGAGCATGTATGAAGTACTGCGGATATAAATAACGAATAGTCGCTTTGCATGAGTCGACTTGGTCGAGCGATCATGTCATAAGTTGGTCGATTCAAAACAAATAAATGCATGAAACCGTATAACATTTGGCTTCCCGAGAGTTCACCACTTGTCCTTTGTTCATTAGCTCTTGGCCGACTAAGGAGATGTTAGACCGAGAGTAGTTTTGATGGCTGATAGGGAGTGAATAGCAAGGTTGGGAGGGTGGTGGGATATCGGATTAGAAAGCGTAGGAAAAGTATGGCGATAGGCTAGAGGGTTGAAACATGGTAGGGATTAAAAATATGATGAGAGTGGTGGATATGTGGGGAATATTTTTTTTGAAATTGATTATAAGCAATTACAGTCATTACATTTAACACTAAAGTAATCTAAGAATTTAAATGTTAAAAATAAAAATGATAACAATACTTTACACTTTTATTGATTGATCAAGAGTTGAGTTGGCATGCATAGATAGGATTTCTTGTTCAAATGTGATGAATCTTTACTGTCCATAACAGGTCCCTCTGAGATCTGGATAATGTTTGCACAGCCTCTTCGAAATATGGAAAAGACTATATGTGTGCAGTTTCTTTGATCTTTGATGTTTGATGGAGGCTTGGTGACAAGCAACCTTTGGATCTTTGCTGAAATTTGTTGAAGATTTTGCTAATGTGGCTTGAGGTAGCAGTCTCTAACAGGTCCCTCTTGTTTTTTGAACAGGTCCCTCTATTGTTGGTGTTGGTATCATGGTCTTTTGAATAGGTCCCACTGCATAGTGCTACAACAGGTCCCTCTAATTAAAACAAAGACACAAACAACTTTTTTATTGAAATACTGAAGTGCTAAAACAAACTTCTTGAGAATTTACAATGAAGAGATAAACTCTTTGAAAATTTGCAGTGAGGAGATGAGATAAGAAAAACAAAAATGCTAATGCTTCTCCCCCACTGAAGCTTTGACTTGTCCTCAAGTCATTATTGAAGTGAGAAATCAACAAGAAACAAAAAGAACAGGAATTCTTGCCAGCCAAAGAATTGGTTTTCAAGTAAGAATTCTGGGTTAGAGTGTGCTAGAGTCTGGTTTTCACATCTAACCATATATATATATATATATATATAATATATTGTATATATAATATATTTTTTTTTAAGTGATGAAATGGAAATGAAATGAACTAAGGTAGAGATACTACAACTGAAGGCTGCAATATCTCAAACCTCCCTTTGCTGAGATACAGTTTGAAGAAAATCTTCTTTGGTGATGGGCTTGTGATAGATTTTTAACCTATGGCCATTGACAAGAAAGGAGTGACCTTCTCCATCAATGGTAATAAGCTGAACTGATCCATTCTCATGAACGTGAACTATTTCATATTGGCCCATCCAATGTGTAGTAAACTTGGCTTTATGATCTCTGAATTTAGAGTCAAAGAGTAAAGCCAAATCTCCTTCTTTGAACTGTTTCTTCTTGATATGTGCATCATGCCACTGCTTCCTTTGTTTTTGCATGAGGAGTGTTGTCTCCTCTGCTTGCTGCCTCATTTCATCCAGCTGGTTCAACTGCTGAATTCTTTCTTATTGTGCTTCATCGAGATCAATTCCCAAATCTGCAGCCATCTTAAAAGTATGTATTTGAAACTCAATTGGAAGCATTACCTATTTTCCATACACCAATTGATATGGTGTGAATCCTGTAGTATTCTTCTAGGTGATTCTATAAGCCCAGAGTGCATCTTTGAGCTTCTCCTCCCAATTCTTTCTGTTCATTGCTACGGTCTTAGTGATAATTCCTTCCAATGTTTTATTTGTTGATTCCACCTAGTCATTGGCCTGTGGATGGTAAGGTGTACTTCTTCGGTGCTTGATTTGATATTTTTCGGTGATGTCCTTAACTAAATTTGAAGTAAACTGAGTACCTTGATCCGTTACTATCTCCCTTGGTACTCCATACCTTACAAAAATTTCTTCAAAGAGGAAATTTACCACTGTGTGTTCAGTTACCCAGACTAGTGCTTTAGCTTCAGCCCACTTTGTCACATAATCAGTACATACTAAGATGTACCTCTTACCATTGGAAGTTGGATTGATAGGTCCTATGAAGTCTAGAGCCCATTTTTCAAATGGCTCTAGGTGTACTTGAGGCTGAAGTGGCATCTCATCTGTAGCTGTTGGCCTACCCATTCTTTGACAACTATCACAACTCTTCACGTACTTCTTGGAATCCTTGAAAATTGATGGCCAGTAGTATACAAGACTAAGGATATTGAATGCTTTTCATTTACCTGCAAAATGCCCACCACACAGTTCATCATGGCAAGATTTTAAAATATCAATAATTTCATCATTTCTTACACATCGTCTAATAATCATATCATAACCAGTGTAAAATAAATCGCCATTAACCCAAGAGTATCGAGCACTCTGTTTGATTAGCCTCTTCTTTTCCTTTGAAGTAAAAGATGGTGGTGTTCTTCCTGTGGACAAGTAATTGACCAAATCAGCATACGAAGGATTCACTACTGAAATTGTAAATAAATTTTCATCTGGGAAAGAATCTTCAACCGGAACAACCTCACCTTGATTTTGCAGTCTAGAAAGAAAATCTGGCACCTGATTCTCCTTACCTGGTCTATCCAACACTGTGATGTTAAATTCCTGTAACAATAACAACCATCTGGTAACTCTGCCACTAGTTACTGGTTTATTCATTAAGTGCTTGATGGCAGAATGGTCAGTATGTACAGAAACCTCATAACCAGTTATATAATGTCGGAATTTATTCACAACATGTATGACTGCAAGCATTTCTTTTTCTGTGACTGTGTAGTTTAATTCTGCAGGTGTTAGATTTTTTCTAATGAAATAAATGGCATAATGAAAAGAATGCTCTTTTTGGCCTAATGAGGCACCTACTGCAATATCAGATGCATCTATAAAGATGTGAAATGGTAGGTCCCAATTAGGTCGTTTTAAGACTGGCGTGGTTGATAACTTTACTTTGAGTGTTTCGAATGCTTGTTGACAATTATCATTCTAGTTGAAAGGTGCAGCTTTGGCTTGAAGCTTAAACAAAGGTAAAGCTATTCGTCTAAAATGCTCAATGAATCGTCTGTAATAGCTTGCATACCCAAGAAAACTTCTTACCTCCTTTTGAGTCTTCGGAATTGGCAAATCAACAATGATATGAATTTTTGATGGAACAACTTTAATGCCGTGAGAAGAAATATAGTGTCCTAATACTATCCCTTCATTTAACATGATAAAACATTTTTCATTACTTAGGGACAAATTAGCTTCAATACATCTCTTCAAAAATTTTTCAAGATTTGTTAATGCATGCTCAAATGAATCACCATACATTGAAAAATCATCCATATAAACTTCAACACAATCATGAACTAAATGAGCAAAATAGCTAATAGAACTCTCTGAAATGTAGCTAGAGCGTTGCAAAGTCCAAATGGAAAAACAGTATAAGCATAGATGCCCCAAGGACAAGTAAAAGTAGTTTTTTCCTGGTCCTCTAAGGCTATCCTGATCTGGTTGTAGCCACTGAAACCATAAAGAAAAGAAAATGATGATTTCCCAAATAGTGTGTCTAACACTTGGTCAATAAATGGTAGTGGAAAATAATCTTTAAGGGTGGCTTTGTTCAATTGTCTGTAGTCAACACAAATCCTCCACTTACCATTTTTCTTGGGCACTACGACCAATGGGGATACCCACTGGCTGTCAGAGATGGGATATATAAAATTGACTCTTAACAGTTTTTGTAATTCTTCTCTAACAATATCCTGAAGCATGGGATTCATTCGTCTCTGTGGTTGCCTCACCGATTTAACATTGCTATCTTTATAAATATGATGCGTCTCTATGGTTGCCTCACCGATTTAACATTGCTATCTGTATAAATATGATGAGTGCATGTTTAAGGGTGGATTCCATGCATATCGGTGTAGTCCCAGGAAAATGCCTTCTGGTATTTTCTCAATAGTTGAATCAATTTCTCTTCCTGAGATGAGTCTAGGTGAGTGCCAATATTCAATGTTTTTCCTGGACTAATCTCTATGGTCTTACTCTGTGTGTTGTTGATGGATTCGATAGGGAAAATGTTGTGAAATGTTTTTTGCAAAGAATGAATGGTGCATGTCTCCTGGAAATTTTGTGCTAGAAGTTCATTGGCAGCATGATATTGATCATTCCTCAATTCCTCAGACACATCTGGTTGAGAGAGAAACAATTCTACCAAGTCATCATTATCATGTTCTTGAAAATCATGTATTTGGTTGATGCTGAAAACAGATTGAACTTCTACCTTATCATTGTATTTATCATCAAGCCATAAATTGTGTGCTACTGCTGGTGATTGTGCTGATCGGTAAAGAGTGAGTTATTTTCTTTCAGTTCCTTGTGAGATGATCATATTACCTGATCAACATCCTATGAATGCATCAGCAGTTGCTAACCATGGTCTACCAAGGATGATAGGGTGTCCTCCTAAATTGGATTTTGGTTGATGAACTAAAAAGTCCACTGGATACTCCTAAGAGTCCAGTGAAACAATTATGTCCTCCAAAATCCCTTCAGGAATCACTTTAGACCTATCAGCAAGTTCTAGAACAATTTTTGTGTGCTGCAAGTTTGTAAGCTGGAGGGTTTTCATGGTTTCAAGAGTCATCACATTTATGGTGGCCCCAAGATCAATTAAAGTGTTTGGAATATGTATGTTGTTAATGATTGTAGTGACTCTGGGAATACCAGGATCAACATACTTTTCCATTGAAATGGTGTTTGCCATAAGGCCTACTAAATGTCCAATAACATGAATGGTTTGTGGATCAACTCTTTTCCTAGTAGGCTTCTTAAGACACAGTTCTTTGATGGCTTTAGTATATATGGGAATGTCTTTTATGGCTTGTAGTAGTGGAATTTTTATGTAGACATTCTTTAGCTCATCTAAAACATCAAATTGTGGTATAGACATGGGAAGTTTTGTTTGGACCAATCAGTTTGGAAAAGGTGGTGGTTGCAATGGTTGCATCTATTTGTGTTTGATGTCATCATTTGGTTTCCTTTGAATGGGGGTTTCATTTTCATTTTCCTCATTTTCTCCTTGTTTTGCAACTGATGGGGATTCTTTGTGAAGTACCTTCCCAGACCTCAAATTGATATTTTGCAAGGGTAATGTGGGATATGAGGGTCCCTCATCTACATTGTAAGCTGGTCTCTCTAATCTATTATTTGGATTTGGTACAGGTTGAGCGGGTATTTGATTAGGTCTAGGAGGTTGGGGGTTAGATGGAAGTTGTAATTGTGGTGGATTTATTGGTGGAGGAGCAGCAATGCTTGTTGAGTGGGTTGGGATTGATGTGGGTAAACAACTTGCTGCGGAGGATATTGCTGATATGATTGAGGATATGGTGAATATGGCTGATGGTATTGTTGATATGGCTGTGAATATGGTTGGTATGGTTGAGGGTATGATGGATATTTTTGAGAGTATTGCTGGGATGGTCTCCATTGTTGTTGTGGGTAACTCTGGTGCTGCCATGGCATGGGTACATTCCATGAATTCTGAGCATACATCTAATCATGTGTAGGAAATTGTAAATTCTGATTTGGGAACATACCTTGAGGTGGAGGTCTTGGCTGCCATGGTCTTTTTGCGCCCATAAAATAGACATTCTCCATATCTGTATTGGCTGCCACATTACAATTCTGCAAAACCTTAACTTTAGAGCAATGAAATATATCATGATTTTTAGTACAAAAGGAACAAACTTGAATATTCTCTAATGGACAATATTTCAATGCATGCTTCTTCCGGAATTTCGGACAAAAGATAGCCATCATTTGATCTTCCTCTTCTTGTATTTTCTTGGCTTTAAGAGTATCAATTTGGGTCCCTAATGTACTTAACAAATCTGTTTTGAATTCCTCTAATAAGTTTCCTATTTCAGCTCGTGTGACACTAGCTGAAGCATATTTTGTGGCTTTGGATGATATGGTTCTTTTCCCAATTTTTGCTTTGCTCCTGGAATACTTTTCACATAGATCAAAAATTTCTTCAAAAGGTAAGGTGGATATATCACCTTTGCCCATCAAATTAAGATCATCTAATTATTCCTCTCGAATGCTCTTCAAGAATATGTTTCTAATGAGATCAAGAGTCATGGATCAATGTTTTGATTTTTGTAAATTATAAGCAAATCGTTCCAAATACTCCTCTAGGCTTTCATCCTCTTGTTGGTTCATCCTAAATATATCATCCTTAGAATCCTTTGATCTACAGTAAGGTTGATATTTCCTTAGAAATATTCTTTGCATGCCATCCCAATCAATGATTGCATGCTCACCAAGTCCCATAAACCATTTTAGCGCTGATGCCTTTAATGTTGTTGGAAAGAGTCTAAGCCTATGGGCATCATCTATGTAACCATATGTTTGACATACAATGTCAAACTCGAACAAGAATGAATCTGGGTCTTCTGAAGCCATGCCATAAAAGTTTGGTAACACAGAAGGAGGTATGTTTTTCATTTTGATTTCCTCATCATTGTTGTCTTCATGTTCATGGATGGGAAATTTAAAAGTTGATTCTTCCTCCTCTCCTTGATCGTGTTGTTGTTCAGGAGTGGGTCTTCTTGCTGACCCTCCTCCTTCCTCAGCCATTTTTATAGATTCTTCTGGTAATTTGATTGTTTGTTTGGTGTCACTTGTCCCAAAGAGTTGTTCTAAAGATTGTTGAGTTATTTTTCTACTTTCTCTCTTTTCAGAAGATTCAGGGAGATGCTTCTTCTGAGATTCGTGCGCCAATAAGCTTTGTCTCTCAATAAGTGTAAGTCTTTGGTCTGATTTGTATTTATCATCTAATCTTTGTATGATGGTTTCCTCAGCTGGTGTTGTGTGTTCAGTTTTTCCCACAGAGTCTGCTCCTGATGATAGGTTAGTTTTTGGATGGGGGGTTCTTGTGAATCTACCTCTACTATCTCTAGATCTAGGCATAAGCAAACGTGATTTCTACAGTGATATTCAAATCTATGTTGTGTTTTTGGTTTGTTTTTGTTGATTTAATTTTTTTTTATATTTTGATTGATGTGTTTTTTTTCAAAATCCTCTAACTACGCCTCCCCGACAATGGCGCCAAAATGTAGTGGCCAATCTAGGGTGCTAGATTAGACTAGATTTATTATGAACCTGGGTAAGTAAACTTCAAGGCATGCACCTAAAATCTATAGGCATAAAGGATTCTCAACTAAGTGTTTGTGGTGATAGGTGACAGTGCTTCTTTACAGAAGGTTGAGGTATGTTTCCTCTCACTTTAACACTCAGATTACCTAGATTATCTAACTATCCCAGAGATACAAAGTATAGCTAGACTGAGATTTGAATCCTCTTACAAGGATAATGTGCACAAAACTCTATCTAGTTCATACTGAAACACTCATAAAGAAATAAAAAACACAATGAAATTTAAATACATATGCAAACAGAGTTCATGGAAATGCCTTAAAGCATAATGCTGGATCAAATCCCTTACAAGACCTGATTCAATGATCTAACGATGATATCTTTGAGCAAGCACGATAAATTCCATTTGTGAGAAATCGTAATCAAATTGACAAAATCAGTAGCATGGAAATAACATCAACAGTATGCGTTCTATGTAAATTCAAGAGCTATGAAAATGACATTAAATGACATGCGTTCCAAGGCAATGGAAATGCATTCTATATAAATTCAAAAGTAATGAAAACGAAAGGCACAGTATACCAATCCACGCAAGCCCGTCCATGTTTCAATGGTACACTAGAATGAGTTCAATCAATCGACAATATTAACACATAGACAATGCCGGAGTGAAATCGTAATTGTATTCAAACACTAAGAGTTGTAATCACATATATGAATTCAGTTCTTTAAAACAATACATAGAGGTAACATAACATGTCCCGAAAACAAAAACGATACAAAGTTTTTATCTGACTTCCTATCTTGAGTCGAATGCACATTCATTGAACCAGTTGTTCTTGCTTTTACAGTGGAATGATTTGCAGTCATTCTAAGATGAAACGATTTCCAAAAAGACAAAACGAAACCAATTTAGAAACCATGGCTTTTACTGCCTTTGTAACCAAAAGGCTGGGGCTTGACCCAGCATTGACTGCCTAAGTAGGAGCTTTTGATCTGCTGTAAAATCGATTTTTCTTATGCTTGTACATTCAGGAGCTCGTCCTTATCCACTGCTTTGGCTTGCCTATCATGCCATGTGTCAGATGATAAACCATTTACAGGATGTGATATCTTCCTGAGACCTTTTTATTAAAAATTCCTAATTTTTAACATAAAAATTCATAAATTAACCTTAATGCAAACTAACAACTATAACACTATTAACTAATCAATTTCAATGGATGTAAAGGGGTCTATGGAGGGAAAATATAGGCAATTGATGATGTTTTTAGAAGAAAAAGAGGGTAATGGAATGGTACCAATAGCAGCCAAAGCGCAATTTTCTTCATCAAATGCCTTTGATGAAGATCTATCCCTGGTATTCCACCTGATCTCCTCTTGCACAAGATCCAACCAAAGTCTCTCCCATCCTGGCAATTTCTCCCAGCCATTGACAGAGTCCTAATAGGAATGAAAACTCTTCAAAAGACCAAGTAGAGCCAAGCTCACCAAGTCCTCATCATCAACAGTCACCCCCACACTTCCCAGCTCATCCCGACATAGGGTGAACTTCGTGAGATACTTGGGTATACTGTCTCCTATTCTCACACTTAATGTTTCTAAGTTTATCCTTGAGCATCAATAGGCTTTGGGACTTCAACATCTATGAACTCCTTAAACCCATTGTCATCTAACACCACCTCCATCCTGTCTTTCCATGCAATATAATTCGAGTTTCCTTCAAGAGCATACTCCAATCACAATCCATTGAAAGGCATTTCAACTTCGACACCAAGAAAACACTGTTGCAAATTCGAATTCCACCATCTCAAAACTCAACTGCTTCTGATCTAAAATTCGTGAAAACAAAGTATTTCTCGTACAAAGATCCACTGTATGGGCATTCAATATATATCTCACCTTCCAAAAGAAGGATGAATCCAGAGGCTACCTGGCCCAATTACAGACTCTGCCTGAAGAAATAAGACATAATCACTTTCTGAATAATAGATCTGATGATCAATCCTCACTTTGATATCCTATAGAACTTTTTCTACAAATCAACCAGCTCTAATACCATGTAGAATTTTTTTACAAATCAGCTAGCTCTGATACCATGTAGAAATTTTGAATAATATGACACTTATTCAGAGATATTATCCTGATTATACAATATTTACAGAATGCATGCATAATATATAACCTCCTCTACTGTTGATCATCAATTTGCAGTATTAAGAAACAATCACATGCGCACATTGAATCATCAATCGCACATATCAACACAGTATGTAATGGGGAAAGCATACAGCTGAAAACCCCGAACTATCTGTGTATTATAATGATTGAGAACATGTAACAATACATAGTAAAATACTCCTCGCAAGTACTCAGTACTATCTCCACCTGTTACACACAAACTAGCTCAGATCCGAACAAGTCACTGGTTCAAATCTCCTCCGCTGTTTGCCTGCCTCCACTGCGCAATCCCTGTTGAGAATAGACTTGAATCAAAGTTCAAATTTCCCTTGTCTGTACTACACAATCCTCATTGGAAATCTCAATCAATGATTGTGCAATCCATGCACACCTATAGTCACAACTGATAGTAGACTCACTCTTTCACCCACCTCTAACACTTGTCTCCACTGAACTATCCATGCATTGAGTTAAATGATGTATTATTTAGTTGATTTATGAGTTAATAATTAGTTAATTAATTAATAATTAATTCACACCACTCATCACTAGTCTATTTGTCAGTTAGACTAAATACAACTAGTTCAACTAAGTCAAACTGAACACAACTCCATCAACTCCTCAATCAACTCCACAAAACTCAATCACTTAAGTTCTAACTGAAGTCCTTCATGCAATAGCTCAACTAACCCATAGGAAAAATGTATTTCCTTCTGACAGTTGCATGTGCTACATCCGTAGCTCGAACTGAAGTGCTGCAAGAGGATAAGAAAATGTTTATAGTCCAAATATTATTAAGAGCTAATAATATTTGACTGTTCTATTCTTAGCCTGGTAGTCTAAAAATAGAAGTCCATGTATTTTTACCAACATGACCAATCATCCACAAATAGCATCCTGCAACTCATAGACCATGATCCATATGTCTAAAAATAGACTTTGCGCCAAAAATAGCCAGCGGGCCCACCTAGTGAAGGCGACTTCTTTTCACTAAGCTCCATCATCTTGTTGCATTTTCAACACCATCTAAAAAGGACATTAACTCTAACCATGTGACTGATTGTAATATTTTTTCCATGGGGGGTAGTGGAAAATTATCCTTTTGGCAAGCTTTATTGAGATTGTGAAAATCTATACAAATCTGAATATCACCGTTTTTCTTTCTGACTGGGATGAGATTAGAGATCCTTCTGGAATGCCTAACGGGAAAAATAATCTTGGATTTTAGTAATTTTTTTAACTCAGATTTAATCTAGCTTTTCAAATTAGGATTTATTTTCCTCAATTTCTCCTGGACTGGTTTTTCAACGAAAATAATAGGAATTGTATGCTAGATAATAGAAGTGTCATAGGTTTTAAGGTCATCGTAATTCCAAGCGAAGACACTCTTGTACTACTTAAACAACTGATAAGAGGCCAATTTTTCTTCAGATGTCAGGCCAAGACCTAGGTTGATGTTCTATGGTTTCATTTTTGTCCCTAGATTGACTAATTCATATCTCAGAGTTGAACTCTAGAGTTTTGAATTGTTGGATAGTTTAAATTTGTCCTTCAAGTCATAGAGGTCCTCTAACTTGACTACGGATTTTGGTATGGTGTTATTGTTGTTTTCTTGTTCCATTTGTTTCTCGTGTTGGTATTCATCGATTATCTAATCATTATAAGAGCCTTCTGAATTCAGAAAACTTATGATATCAGGGTCATTGTTGAAAACTCTCTAGTTTGTAATGTTATCGGGAATCCGTCTAAAGATTAATTGAATCGAGAATCTGTTTGGGCTATAGTCCTCTGATGGAATAAACTTGGAAGCTACATTAGCGAAGTGATTAGAACTAGTGTTTTGGAGTCTTGGAATGGATGAAATATTAAACGATGTAAAGTGTGAGGTCAGGTCTTGTACTAAAGATTGGTAGTGTTTCAATTGTCCTGATAGACAATGTATAGTACTTCTTACTTGTCTAATGACAATCTCAAAATCTCCAAATACTTGCAGGTGTTTGATATTAAGTCTGATTGCTTTGTATAACCCTTGAACCAATGCTTCATATTCAGCGTTGTTGTTTGTGCAATGGAATTCAAGTCTACATGCTAACATGGTTTTTTCTTCTTTTAGACTAACTAATATGCAACCTGCTCCTACTCCATTGTTGGATTTAGAACCATCAAAAAATAATTTCCAAACATGGTTTTATTTACAGGTTTATCTACAAAATTGATGCATCTAGACGCGTCAGTCTGAGAGAATTTTTTTATCTAAGATAAAACAGAATTTTCCAAAAAAGGTGAAGTATGAGCATCGAAATTCCCTAAGAACCACTCAACTAAATAGTTTCTAATTATGTTGTTGCTATAAGATACATGCTCATTTTCTCCTTCTAACTCTATCACTATATACTTTTGATGTCTTTCTTGTTCAACCTTGATTTCATTTGGTTTGCCATTGTAGGGGAGCCACATATGAGACTAGTCGATCGCAAAGTACCATGAAGCTTTTCTGACCAATCCCTACTAAGGATTGGTCCATATAATTTAGGAATGTCAGCTACAAATATATCGATAACTTGACATACCTTTGGATTTGACGCAAGCCTTATGGTTACTTGATTAAGTTCACCAATGACCTTGACTTGAGACTGATCTAGTTGTACTATTCGTACTATAGATTTCTAAGGTTGGACATTTAGTTTAGCACAAACTATCTTAGGTAAAATGTTAGATTATGCACCAGAATCCACTAGATAGTTATGCAAATTTTTATTGAAAACTTAAAAAATAAGGAGAAATAGCAAAGTATGGGATTTTGATCTTCCACCAATCATAGCAATGTCAGTTGGTTCGACTTTATTTGAAATGCCGGTCAGAGGTCTTCCCATTTCATGAGTAGCTTGTGAAATTACAACAGCAGGAAGAGGCATAGTAGGTACTACATTCAACTCTTTCAAGAGTAATTTCTATTGATGTTTTAATTTACTGAGCTCGTGAGGAGTAATGTTTTCCCTAGTTTTCTTCATGTATTCAACATTGTTGTACTCCATTTCATCTAAGATGATAAGCAATTTGGATGAAGGTGTTGGATTGGGTTTGTCTAAGTAGACTTTGATGAGGAATTTTTACCTACAATTTTATCCTTGGGATTCAGAATTGAGTTTTTCTATTTAGCACTAGATTGTGGAGGATCGAGTTGATTTCTCCTTCTAGTGGCAACAGGTAATACATCTTGATATTCCTCATCTAGAAGAATGAAGTCCCACATTCCTTGTAGTTCTACGATTTCATCATCATTAGTTTGTTCCTCATTTGAAACTTCTTCCTCTTTCCCTTCTGATTTTGCATTTGTTATAGCATTTGGAGGTTTAGGATCAGTTGGAGGATTTCTTTCAAAGGGTTTAAAAGGTTTCTTGGAAGAGGTTTCTGCTACTTGTTTCTTTATATCAACCATTTCATTGGACATGGTCTTCAAGACTTTTTGTAACCCTTCTAGGTCAAATAGGTCCTTCGGTTATTTTTTCTTAGAATCATCTCTAAAGGACACTTTTGTAGACTTTCTTTCATCTACAACATTTTTCTTTTCTACGGTTAGGATATGTTTTTCTACTACTATTTCCTCTTTCATGTTTTCTTCTAACGTCAACTTGGCAGCTCTATCTACAAAGATAGCTGAATTTGAAGATAAAGCATAAATATACCATTCATTTTGGACTTCATCGCTAGGCTTAGACGTTGTTGATATTTTGTTCAATAATTTATTGAAGCGAGAGTTGAAATCATTAATTAGTTTTTTTGGTTTGGCTTTTAAATTGGAGAGGTCATATATTAAGGTTGTTGTTGGCCTATAATCCCCAAATTTTGTTAAAAATTGATCTTGAAATGTATCCCAGTTATTAACGAAGCCCGCTGGGAAAGAAAAATACCAAGATCCTGCTGCTCCTTATAAAGTATAGGGTAATAATCTTACAACTACGTCCTCTTCTGTTACTCCATTAAAATTAACAAATAGCATGAAATTATTTATGTGTTCCTCAACTAGTTAGCCATTGTTAGGATTGGATTTGGGCAACCATTTCTCAGGATGAGCTAGTAATTGAGATAAAGGTGTAGGCATTCTTACAGCCCCTAGATTGGCCCATGGCCTTGATGGTGGATTTCCTACCATCGTTAGGGTATGAGTAGGAGGAGGTGTGGTAGTAGCTAAAGGTGATTGGGTAGAGGAGGATTTTTACTCCTGTACCTGTATGAACCACAACCTGGAGTTGAGGGATGGATGAATGACCTTGTGATGATATGGATGGGATGGTAGACGAAAATGATGATAAAACCTTACTCTGATATTCTACTAGTGTTTTCCTAGATTTCTTATGACTCAGTAGAGGAAACTCAATTGGTGGGATTCCTAGTTTTCCACTCTATGCTCTAGTGAGTCATTGAGTTGGGGTCAAATGAGAAGTGACACTAACTTGGGATAACTCAGATTCTTCTTGAGATATAGAAATCCCCTGTAACTTATGAATTAAAGTTTGTAACTCAGGGGGATCTGAAGAAGAATGAACTAGCTTGTTTGGGATTTCAGTAATGTGCTTTGTATTTTTCTTTTCAACTTCTGTTTCTGAGATAAGAGATTTGGAATGTGAACGTGAAGTTGAGAGTGATGGTGAGGGAGTTTTACTCTTAGAATTACATGAAGATGTAGATTTACTTTCCATTCACAGTCAAGCCCTCCTAATATGTTGAAGGCTCAAAAAATCGGGACTCCAACAAGGGGGGTAACCACCGGTCCAGACCTTGGGACAACTCCTTTTCTGTTTGGAATAGTGGCTCCGACTAGGGATGATGAGACTAGTTTCCCACTCTATTTATGATTTTTTTGCTAACGGGATGATGTTTTTCCTTTTGGGGTTTTATGAGTTGAATACTTATTCTAATGTTACTCTTTCTTCTAACTATCACATGCAATCTATCATAATCAAGGAAAACATCTAACTTTAAAATTGTCCCGGGAGTAACGTTTATATATGCGATCTAAAATGATTTGTGAAAGTAATTGATAATAAATATAATTCAATCACAACAAGAAAAGAATCCATTTGATAATGATCATTTCGTATAAAAAGTTAGCTGAAATGATATGAGAGATATATCACATAAAGAGTCATTCACATATTTAGCATAAAGAATAAATCATCATCATACAAAAGTGTAATAATGATAACTAAGAATTTAAACTTTCATACATAAATAATTGAAAATGATCTATTTTTTGATATACAAGTAAAAGGTATTAAGAGATAGAAGTGTCATTTGTAATACGTCCTACTCATATGCTCCAACAATATGGATCTATCTTCAAATCACTTAACATCAACTAAGAGTACATAAATGCAATTTCAGTAGAAGATACTAAACTCAAGTAGAAAATAAATCTCGTTCCATTAATTTTAGCAAAACCTCCTCAGTGGGGAGCATAAGTGCATGTTCTGAAGAATGTTTTTGATAAAATTTATGCACCCCTCTCTAAATGCATGAGAGGGGTTTAAATACTAATCTATGAAACTTAAAAATAGATATTACAAAAATAGATGAGGATGTTTAAATGACCTGCCTCATTTTAAGAAAAAATAAACAAAAATAAAATATGTCTATGACTAATCCTGCATCTGATCCTTGAGATCACACATATTCAGCATCAATTTTAAGAGTGTCGGTTTGTCGACTTCAGCTTTCAATTGTCCTGTAAATACGGCATTGGTGAGCACTGGCACTATTTTCTCGGCAGAAGTCATCAGACATTTCAAGGTCATCCATTGGCTGTGTGGTTTCACTAGGTACTGCCAGTATGCTTCCCAGTTCAATCTGTTTACCTGTTTAATTGCCTCTACCCTTTCCTCTGCTACTTGTTTCCATACTGCTTGAAGCTGTTGTGCTTTTGGAAGAAAGCCAGGGGTGGTTTCTGCTACCAAATTAGCCTTGCGTAGATTTTAATTTACGCATTTGATGACATTGTTCATTGTTGCTGCCGCATCCTCCATTTCCTGTTATGCCTCCCTTAGCCGAGAATCCAATTTTGTAAATAAAATTTCTTTGTGCGATTCATCAATTTTGGGCATGTCTGCTCTTTTCCCTTCTTCAGATTTCTACCAGTTTAAGAAGTCTAAGACTTTGTTAAAAATTGAATCATATTCAAGTCGTAATTCCACAACTTGATTTGTTATGTTATCGCTCATTTTGCAGTGGGACTGGGCATTCCATTGCGAAATCTTGTGGCAGAATATTTATTTCTATTTTAGAAACTGGAATTGACACCAAGTGCCTCTAAGACAAACTATTCTATTTTGGGATCATCTTTATGCAGTTCTATTATACTCTGTAACTATTCTTCTTTACTAGTTAAACTACTTTGATGTGCCAAATACATTTTTTGAAAGTCTTGTTGAAGTTTTTCCAACTGTGTTTCCACTTGTTGGTTGATGCTAACCTGTTGTAACTGTTGTTCCAAAAAAAAATCCTATCTTCTTTTTATTTTAACAGCAGTTGTACCTCTTCTACTTTGTCAATGGTTGCTAAAATGTATGCACCTGCTACCTGTGAAAGCCTAGTGAGATTTGCCGATGGATCTGTAGATGGGTATTTCCAAAGAACATCTAAAGGTTCATCGTTGGGAGCGAGCATAGAATCCAAATTTCTTTTCTTTCTTTGTCTTCTAATGCCGGCTTTATGTTGAGGGCTGTAGAATACATCTAGAGGAGGAATTTCCTCTATTCTCAATACAATCTCAAATGTAGGAGTAATGGGAGTATGCTTTGTTTCCTGAGTGCTAACATCCATTTCTATTAACAGTTCTGCAGTTGTATTGTGTGTTTGTTGGTGGCTCTGCATTTTGTTCCTCTGTGTTAAGTATCTTATTAAATTTTTCCCATTCTCCTTCTAGATCAATTATGAGCGGTTTTTCTTGCTTTGTAAGGGGAGTGGAGGCTTCAGCTTGTTTTACAAAAAAAGTCTGTTGATTAGAATTTGCTATGTCTTTTATTAACTCCTCGCTCTTACTATGTTGATTTTCAGATTGATTGCCAGAATTTCTTAGCATCTCTTTTTCGGAACTTGTTTTGGATTTCTCTTTTGAATGTTCACTTATGCTTATGATGGGAGTAGGATCTCTTACTGGTTCAATGAGTAATTGGTTCAATGGGACCTTAGACAACCTATGTTTTATGTAATTATCAAAAATTTGGAAACCTTCTTGGTCAAAAAGAATTTGTGTCATATGCTGAACTTCTTTGAAGGTGTTTTTTTGCAGGAAAACATCATCAAAGGGATCTTTTTCATGGGGAAATACCTTTATTTTAACCATTGTGGTAAAATATTTTACAATACCAAAGAGATCATATTGCCTTCCTGGGAACTTGGGTAGTTGTAAAGATAATACATTATTAAATTCTTTGAAAGCATGTCCTAAGTCATGCAATGGAAATGCTCTACATGTTATAGGAAATTGAGGCCAAATGAACTTCTTAGAATTTTTCAGTACTTTGCTCATCCCCCCTCACCGCATGTTTGATAGGATATCTCCCTAGCCATCAATTTGTCTAGGACGTAGAAATATAGCACATGGGGTGAGGAAATACTGCCAAATACTTTGATAAACGTGAATAATTCTTCCCCAAACCATCTCGCTACAGGGAGAATATCTACCTCAGCTTCTTGGGAAAACCTTGGGGCATCTCGATTGTAGATCTTTTTATGAATCAGGATATAACTCCATGACAAATTTTGAAGAAATGTGGCATGAAATTTGGTTCCCACATGACTTTGTGATAAATTTGAATGGGAAGTGGATTTTGAACTGTCCGCTTCCATCCCATAACAGGAAATTTGGAACCAAAACAAATAGTGTCCATAACATAGGCGCTCATGAAAAATGGAGGGTAAACCCTCGAAGCAATGCTTCTTTTTCTTTTGTATTCTAAAATTGCAGTGGCTAAATTATCTGATAGGATTTGAGCCCAATTCATTATTGTAGCATTGATAGCTGCATCTACTAGGGGTAACCATTCTGATGAAAATTTGTTGTTGTGTGGTTTACCAAGCAGTCTACATAGCATAGTAGCAGCAAAATAGTAAGGGGAATAAAGAGAACATGTGCCACACATACCGTTTTTTTCTTTTTTGAGTCTTTCCTCATTATTTGACCAATGCTTCGTGCATTCTTCCAAGTCTTCATTCTCCTTGGTGAACATCTCGACAAAGTGCTTGTTGTAGATGACCTGGGGTTCTGGTAAATGGTACATGAGCCTCAGGTTGTCTGGAGTAAATGACCCCATGATTTCCTAGCTTTCTGTCTTGAATTCTCTATCAAATATGTACACATCATCTATAATCAACTTAAACATGTTGATGTAATAGAGTATCTTTGGCCTTGCAACAATGTGGTGCAAGAATGAGCATCCAAGCTCAGTCAAAGAAGCATCAGAAGAGCTGCATCCATCCGTTGTAACTGTTATTTCTATAATCCTCAGTTTTTCTTCCTCCAATAACTAATACATATTTTCCCATGTAGATGTCCCTGCATGTCGATTACAGGTAGTGTCTGTGAAAAATGGGGTCATTCCTAACTTTTCAAAAGTGAGTGCCATTCCTTTCTTCACCATTTCTCTGAATGTTCTACTCTGTGTGTTCTTCCTGAAAGTTACAAGCAGAGAGCAAAATAGGATCAAAATGATAGTGAATCCAAGAATAATCAATAGAGAGTACGAAAATAAGGTGACAGAGGGTCTTTAATTCTAAATCACTTTAAAAGATATCAACTTACGTCAAATGGCCTTTCACAACTGATTGTAATCATTTTTTAATAAATGTCCACCAATGAACCGTTATGCTTGACTTAATGTTCATAACTTCACATCGAAAGTCGGGAAGTACTCTCCTAGAATAGTGAGCCCTTTAAGTTGCAATTTGTTGCGCATTATCGCAGATTGCTATATCGCAAAAACTTGTTTTCGTTAAGACCTACCACCATGTGAGTTGATGCGATATGCAAGATGCCATCATAGTTCACAATATCTTCTTGTGCTTTATCAAATAGCGCCGCGTGGTTTGAAACTACGATGCGATAAGGTTACGAGAATTTTAAGATTTCGCTGATCGCATTTTAATGCGATAACTTTTATAAGGGAGGTCCACCATAATTATTTCTACGATGCGAGAGTAATCTTCTTTAAAGTGGGTTTTTCAAGATTTACTTTAATATTCATGACTTCCCGGGTATAAAGTTATTCTTAGGCTTTTGATCATGTGGCGCTTATTTAGGAAACTTAATGTTTATGAAGTTTTATGCGCCTAAAGTATGAAAAGGTCCTTTTTCCATGTTTTAGAAAGTTCCATTTTGACATATTATTTTATTCTAAAAACAAAAGGCATGATTAGATGCTAAGATTTGATTTTTTTTTTTAAGGGTCCCCATTTATTAATGTTATTACTAATATTAATAAATGGGGGAGTTGTTGATATGCACAACAATGTGATAAAGTGAACCTAGCCATGTGAAAGACAAAGAGAATGAGCTACGTGATATGTTAATATATAAGAATTTTTTTATTCTACTACATGTCTCCAATAAAAGTCACATGGATGAGATGCAATGTTTATATTCCTTGGTTAAGGGAGATAGAATGCTTCATGGAACAAGTAGCATTGGTGTGCTACATATATAAATTCATTGAGATGCATACATAACTAAAAGCATCAAGACATTGAATCCAAAGAACACTAATGCATAATATATATTGCACTATTTCTAATAGATAAAAAAGGTCCCCAGGGCGTTCGTGCAAGGAACGACAAAAAATATTTGTTGCGTCAACATTTTTTCTAAACTTGTAGCGGCGATGCGTATAGTTTATATAAACACCCCAGTGCATTAGTGATGCACTGGTGCTAATAGATAATAAAAAAATCCCTAGGGCATTCATTTAGGGAACAAAATTGGGGCATGCAAAAAATAATTGTAGTCTTGGTGCTTTTGTTTAAAATTGCAGTGTTGATGTGTACTGTTTATATAAATGCACCGATGCATTTATTATATAAAAGAACTAGTGCTATTAATTTTAATAATGCACCAGGGTTGGAAATAATATTTTGTAGGACTGGGGTGTTTGTTCTATGAAAGCATTATTTCATTAATAATTACAATGCACCAGGGCGTTAAATGTAAACAATATCGGTGCTTGAAGAAATAAATGCCCCATTTTTGTCGTTTTTTGAAAAGGCACTGGTCATGCAAATTCATGATGTCATGATGCTTTTATATAACATAACGCACTAATGCATTTTTATGTTATGGATGCACCATTTTTTTGTATGAGATTTTCTCTTTTTAGGAAACATTGACCTATGACGATGTAATTATTGTAATTTTTAAAATTTGTTATTCATCAAAAAATCAATATATATTTTATAACAGCATTCATATAAATTAAAATTTAATTAGTACATTCATATATCATGTTTGGATTAATTTGTTATATTATCAGATTTCGCATCTCTTCGTTATAATATTTAACCATCCATATATTTAATTAGTGGTGTAGCATTTCACATCAACATTGGATAACAATGTATAGTAAATTAAAATGTATTTTATTATATATCAATAAGAGGCTTGTTTTCATACAAAATGGGAGAGTTATTGGTAACCCCTTGTCTTTCAAGTGTGACACTATTTCCATTACATTAAATAAAATCTCTTATTTTCACCTTTTTTTTTTCAAAAAGTACAACAATTTTCATTCATATCCAAATAGATCATAATTCTTCATTGGAACTATTGTCCGTGCTCAAGCTACTTCCATGACTTGGATTATTTGATTCGTTTTGATTGTATCAATTTTTTTTGTCTTCTTCTAGTTCCATCTCCAAACATAAAAATAAAGTGTAATGAGTGTATCTATATTGGTGAGAATAATGAAAATTAAAATAAATAATATGCATCAATGTAAATTGAATAACAATATATCATAGCAATAAGTGACTCATAAGCTATGCACATGGTTTCAAAACTAAGTCTCACGCCATGTTGCAACAAGTCTTCCGTTGATGTAGTTCCATACTTTGTTTCTTGCATGTTCTAAACCCCATTATAACTCATATATTTAATATAAAGGAATTTTTTTGTTCTATTAATTTTAAACTTAAATAATTAAAACAACATAGATACTTACAAATTCCACAATTAATTTTTGATATGCCAACATATACTCACAACCCTTGTTTAACCCATTGTCAATCATCTGATGGATCTTATTTGTATGTTAGCACCTATTTGAATACATTCAAGGATGGTTGTTGTAAAAAAACTTAAAATATAAAAAAAATAAAACCTTGAGTTGTTATAAATAAATATTAACAATTACTCACAAACTTTGAAATCAACCATTTTCTTCCTTGTCATCCTGTTTCATGCGTTGAATGAGTTCGATTTTGTTTTCTTTTCTGCAAGAAAATACTTGAAAATAAATATTTAATGCTATTTTTTTTATATGTATAAATTCAATCATGATTATATACATTTAAAGCACATTATTGTTGATATGGTTCCTCCTGTGATGCAATTATGTCCATTTGTTTGACCATCTCCTTGTACACTTTTTTGGACATTCCTACTAGCATGTTTCGCATATCAACTCATTGATCAATTGGGACTTTCATAATCTTTCTGAAAAAAGTAACAAGTTATTTTTATATTGATATATCAAAACTAAATATAACAAAATTGATATTAATAAATGAATGGTTTGTAGTAATATATACATATGATTCTAGAATATCATTTTAATTAGGAATATTATCTTTTGAATGATTCTTTTTTTTTTGTATGTTTTTTCTATTGCAAGTCTAACATGTCTCATTGACCATTGCTCTAGAAACGCTTCCTATATTTTAGATATAATTTTGTTCTTAGAATCATTGGATTGATATTTGTATTGTAAGTGGAAATTACGTCTATGTGTTTGTTCCACTAGATCCATCATAGTTTTGTAAAAAAAATTCCCCCTTTCGTTAACCTCAAGTACCACTCCAAGTGAGCTAAGGACCAAATCAACATCATTTACATGTTCTATATTTTTCCTTTTCTTAGAACAACATTAATATGTTCCTTCATTTTCTTCCTGTAGAACATTAAACATATATGAATTAATAGATCATTTGAAACATGTTATCTAATATTCTTAAGTTATATTATTAATGAAAATTCAAAAAAAAAAATTCTCATATTAACTAGTATTTTTTCATTCACCTTATTCATCCTTCTGCGATTTTTCTATCAGGCTTTTACGTTCTTTTACACTTAGATTAGAAATAATATTATTGACCTGCTTCATGTTGTGGCTTTACATGAGACACACCAACCAGTACATATAGTTCAAACATATTAATTTTATAAAAGAATTACAAAGAACTTGCCTTGTCTGTTTTTTTATATGTTATCATTGTGTCGATCATTATTTTTGTTACTTGACACCTTTTGAAACATTTTTTTTATCAATATATAGCATATATGATTCAATACCATTAAATATATCAAATAATTTTCAACCAAAAGGAGTTATGGTAACTGATTTATTTATCTTAATAAACACATCGACATATTTATCCCATTAAATGCACCGGGCATTTAATTGTTTAACATCGCCATGGACAATTATTTTTTTAAATAATTTTAAATTATGATGATGCAATTTGTAAGTCTAAACGTACTGTCATGATTTAATGGTGCTATTTTGAAGAGACACGTCGGTGTGTTTTATTACACCAGGAGCAACGACGAACAGGCTAGATAGAATCGACATTGTTATAATATACTAGTATGTTGTATTACATAGGGCACATTGGTGCATTAAATCACAGAGGGAGAATTGCGAAATATATAGACGTTTTAAAAAAACAGAGAGTGCCGGCAAAGTTTGGATTTAATTCAATAAGTGATTCCCCTACTTTATATGTCAAACACCCTATATATACTAAATAAACTAACTCGTTGAATATAAAATGCCTAAAATGAAAAAACCTAATTGTGAAGTGGTAGAGGAAGTTAAACCCTAAGGTGAAATTTTGTAGGAAGAAGTAAGGGTTTAAAGTAAGTATTCAATTTCTTTTTTCTTTTCTTTTTTATTTATTTTAATTTAATTTAAATAGGAATAGAGAATCAAAAAAATTACTAGTAAAATCTATAGTAAATTTTTTATTATACAACATTTAATTTTCTTTTTCTAAATTGTCAATAAATCTAATAGAAATTGTAAAAAATTGACACTAAATTTAAAAATTTTTGCTATCCAAGGTTTTAATGAATCACCATACTTTCAAATTCTGATCTTTTTGCAGTTCCAAAATATATTTGTTGCTCCATAATGCTCCCAGTATGTCTCTCTTGCAAATGATATATTTTTTAATAAAACTTGAACATAAATTGTAAAAAAAATTATTAGTAAAATAACAATAAAATTTAAATTTTTTACTATGCAGGGCTTTGAGTGAATCACCATACCTTTTAGCTTATGATATTTTTGAATATTTTTTCTCTTGCACAATGCTCCTGGTATGTCTCTCTTGCAAATCACTCCCTTGAAATTTTGGGTAAAATAATGGAATAACGAATAACTTTTTACTATTTAAAAATATTTATGAAATTAGATTTCATAAAATCAATTGTCACTTGTATTTTAATTTTAAAAAATGAAAAAAAAATCACATTTTTTCAGTTTCTCCACACTTTAGTGCATTCCATAGTCAAGCTCACCAATGTTGTCAGGGCACCAAATTTTTTCAACACACTGCATGATACAATTTTTATTTTTTTGAAATATCAAAACGATGTGATTAATTTTAATTTTTTTAATGCAATGGTGTGGTTTTTATTTAAAAGCATTGGTGTTGTAATTGGTGTAAGAGCACTGAGTTAGTTGAATTCATTTTTATTTTCTAAAATTTGGAAACATGTGCATACAAATGCTATTTTTAAGACCTGGAAAGAGGGGCATACTGATCCTAATTTTTTTTTTTAATGCATCGATGCACTTTTTGAACAAGAGCACCAATACGATAACATATTTTTTTTTTCGAAATGTTGGAAACCGGTGCAGGTGTTATTTATATGTCTTGGTGCTGGTATTATTTAAACACATCGGTGCGATTTGTTATGATAATCGCACCAATTTCATTTAAAAACTATCTCAAATTTTATTTTCACATAAAATGACATATTAATCTCAAATTATCCTTTAGGATCATCCACATGAATTAAAATATTTCATAGTATACATTTTATGCTTAAAGTCACCTTATACTTGAAAAAGGGTTTGAAAACTATATTGAAATTCAAATTGTGGTTATATGGTTCTCGAGATTAATTTTAGATATGCACACAAAAATTTATTTCTGATTTTTCTCAAATGCAGGGACAAAATCTAAAAAATATCAAATGGTCAATTCTTTAAATTCCATCTCATTTCATAGTCTTGATCAAATTCCTTCATGGAGTTCTCCCTTTCCATCTATAGTAAGTTCAAATTCTATTTATATTTCAATTATCTAATTGAATTTGTTTATTTTAATCCATGTCAATTTGAATAAAATTGTATCCAAATTTGTAGCATATTCATTCAGAATGGATTTCAGATGCAAAAAATATTCCTCCATTTCAAAAACATCAAAAGCTCTTATCAAGTGCAACATATCACAAGTAGTTGGTAGATGAAAATGGACAACGTCTTCACCCTGTCAATTGGAACACGACATCTTCCACCCCCAATCCTAGATCAATGATGGTAATAATTGTTTGGTATAATGTAATTTCAATGAATCAGATGCATTGGCGTGCTTATTAATATCATTGATATTGTACTAATGATGTTCAATATTTTTTGAAATCGTGATTCTATTGATGATGAGTGACCCACTTACCATCTTTCAGTGCACCCCACCACAATGTCAACTCAAGAAAAGGTTGCATTAAGCGAAATCCTCGGAGAGGAAGCATATAAAGAATGGTTGAGTCAACCACCTATTCAATTCCCACTATGTCTATATTCACCAATTATAAATCACTACAACAATATTAGTTATTCATCAAAAGTTGGAAATGGAGGCAATCAAATAGAGGTTGGTATGTATGATTACTTATAGGATATGACTTCCATGGAGGCAATGTTGTTAGATTCATTACATAACGATTATCTAGGAGATGATGCTCATATCACTGATACCTTATTTGAAAGCCTGAAATATTCTTCCAGCACCCCTCTCTTTGGACATGGTGGCAAGTCAAAGTCTACTCAGTTGGGGACAACGATGTTGTTGTACAATGTGAAAGAAAAGTGTGTCATGTCAAATGAATGTTTCTTGGAAATATTGAGGTAATTGACTTGCATGATCGATCAAGTTCCTTATATTTTTTCACACAATCAAAATTAAAAATGGTCGATTTTGTAAATGTTAAATATTCACATTCTATAATTATATTCCCCGCCAACTACATAATATTTAAAGATAATGTTCTTCTGAGTGATAATGTATTATTAGGTAGTTGCAAAGAGGAAAAACAATTGTTGAAAATTTTGGGTGTTGAGTACCTATCATATCATGCATGTACGAATGATTTTCTTCTATATAGAGGAGAATAGGCAGAAAAAGAGATATGTCTAAAATGTGGGCATGGGAAGTACCATAATTAAAAAATGAGTAAATCACATGGTCCTCCTCATAAGATATTGAGGCACATGCCTATAATTGTGAGGATTCAAAGACCCTTTTGTTGCAATGAATTAGCTATGTTGTAGGGACAACATGCCTCAAGTAGAAGTGAGTCATGAGTTATGTAAATATCAATAGATTCAATATCCATGAAGCATATAGAGGATACATGGCCTAAAAAATTCAATGATGAGGTATGAATCTATGACTCAGCATAGCCATGGATAGTGTCAACCCATATTTCATCCAAAAAACCAACTAGTATGTTTGTCATGTAGTAGATCAATAACAATACCCTCCCCCCCCGCACCATGGTTGTCTATGAAAAATGAACATCTTAGGTTGGCTCTCGTAGTCCCTAGTACAAGAAAAAGGAAGAATATGTATGTCTACTTATAACCATTGGTAAATGAATTGAAGGAATTATGGGAAGGGATACATGTGTAAGATGTATCAAGACCCATCACAACAGAGAGGAGTTTTACATTGTATGGCATATGTGCCTACACCATACATGAGTATCAAGGCTTAGGAGTTTGCTCAACTAAATTAAATTTTTATTTATTTTTTTATATACATAAAAATATTATTTCACATATTAATTTAATTCACTGCAATTGTTCAGATCTTCATGGTTGCTAACAGGTCAGCTTGTATACAATAATTTTGCAGGTCTTGTAACAAAAGGGTATCATGGATGTAAATGTTTTGGAAATTCTCTTAAGGATAGGTGGTTTGAAAGCCTACAAAAGTCATTGTATGACTACTCCAAGGTATTCCTCCCAGAAGAATAACCTTATAGAAAAGCAACATCCTCTTTCAATGGTAAATCAGGGAGAACCCAAACGCTTGCAATAATGACACCAGTTGAATAGCTCAAAGCATATGAGAGAGAGTAGGAGAAGGAGTTTGCATAAATGTTTGATTCAAATGGGGAGCCTATGTTCGATGAACCAAAATTCTTTGACACTTATGTTGAGAAATGTCACATTGGGATGAAAAGGAAATTTATCTTTTATCAGCTCCCATATTGGGAGCATATTAGGATTTCCCACTTACTAGATTCCATGCATATATTTAAAAATGTTCCACCTTCTTTATGGAGGGACATATCATCGAAATAAAGTGACACATTGGTTGTTAGGAGATATTTTATTTCTTCAAAACTAAAAAGAAACATTCGCCAAGATAACAAACTTGAGGAGAGGTTGGCCCATCTTTGTCTTTCAAAGAAGATGGTGTCCCATGGATTTTAAACACATATGATATTTCTTTGGCAAAGGAAGTTATAATGAGTGTGAGGGTTCCTTCTTTATATGGGTCTTCACTATGGCACCGCTTCACTATGGAATACTATTTTTCGTGGTTGAAATCGTATGAGTATTTGAACCTTCTAAGAGTACATATGTCAAAAACATGATTTTTTTAATTTTTTATAATTTTTATGTAATGAGATATTTTTATAATTAATTTTTGTATAATTATATAATTTATTATCTAGTGTCATTATCCTCTACTCATACATTCGTGTGTGAACCATTACCTGCCCCAAGACCTACGATGTGTCATATCTAAATCATCTGCATTTTTACGTTGGATCACAGCAAAGGAGATTCATATGGCTAAATTTTCACAGTGGCGTCAAGAGATAGCTGAGATTATTTGTATGTTTGAGAAGGAATTGTCGACGAGTTTCATGAACTTACAGGTTCATCTTCTAATCCACCTATAATATGAGGTCGAATTAGTTCGAGTGGTTTCTTGTCATTGGATGTTCTTCTTAGAGAGGTACATGAAGAAATTGAAATGATTTTTTCAACAAAGGGGAAAACTCGAGGGGTTTATGGCAGAGGGGTATATATCGTATGAGTATTTATATTATTCAAGTGAGTACATCAAGCAGATCAACAACACACTAGGTGCAGCAATTTGGGACGATGAAAAGGAGTAAGACAAAAGATAAACGGAGCTTCTCGAAACGAATGGAAAGAGGTGCATGATAAAGAGTAAGTGTGGGCTTATCATTTGTCAAATTAATACACAATAACTATTCGCACTGAACTTCAAATTAATGCATATTTTGATATCACAGGCACTATCTATCTATCTATCTATTTATCTATCTATCTATCTATCTTCTATCTATATTATATATAATATATATATTATAAATTTAATTTCATCGGTGAATTCAAAATTTGAAGCCATAAACAAATCCATTCTTTAAAATATGGAAGTGACACAATCGTGGGTTGCATTGTACAAAGAAAAGAGGAGGAAATGGGATAGTGACAAGAAAGAATTCAAATAGTTGAATGGTAGAAGTGTGCCTTATCCTAGTCATTTAAAAGAAAATATTTCAATGAAATTCCCTAATAGTTTGGTTTGTAATCAAGTCAGAGAGAAATATGGTACATCTGGCCATTACCCGTGTGTTGAAGAGGATGCAGTAAATATAGGGATTGGGTGTAGCAACTCGGTAATTATAATCTCTTTCTATATAGCTTTAACTTCATATTGGACCTTCGAATTGCAACACACACACACACACACACACACATATATATATATATATATATATATAATATAATATATAGTATGATATATATATATATATATATATATATATATATATATATATATAGATATATATATTATCTCTTTAATTATGTTCGGGTTATTAGACACATGAAAATGTGATTTTTTCACTTTTTTATAGGTGCATTTGTTCCTATCTATGTGGGCATATGGACATCATTTTTGCACAGAGGATGCTAATGACGGATGCATGAAATAAGAGTGTGGAGTGGAAGTCGAGTTCGACCAATATACTCGTGCTAAATGTCGCGATCAAAACCTAATGCAGGGGAAGTTAGGTTAAGTTGGAAAGATACAAGAGATAATTCAAGTTTCTCTTCGTTCCAATGTGTTATTTTTAGGTGCAAGTTGTGGGACACCTTTGATCAGAATAATGTAAAGGAAGATCACGATAGTGGGTTTATATCTATCAACTCTAGAAATATGTGGCATAAATATAGGGAGCCTTATGTTTTCCCAAAACACTGCAACTAAGTGTTTTTTACCCAGATGTGTTGGATAAGGATTAGTGGTTCATATTAAGACAAGACTCTAGACCAAAACATATTTTTGAGAAAAACAATGTTATCATGTCAAACAAGGAAGATAATCAGGGTGATAATTATTGGTGTCCAAGTGTGAATTATGGAATTCGACCAATCCACATTTAATTGTCAACTCAGGGTTCTACCAGTTGTTTCAAGGCTATCGTGCATTGTATGTGCATGCCACATTTTCCATAACCAATATTGAACATTAACTATAAATTCATTAATGTGTAACAACAAGAAATATTGTAACAGAAAATAAGAGTAATAACAAGTAATAAGGGTAACAACAACAAGGACTCATAGCAACACACTAATAAAAATTTATAGCAATAATAAACTCGCAGAAATAATCCTAACACACATCTAATCTAGTAGCACCTGGTTAGGAGAGTGGTCCCAACTCCTTGATCAGGGTTATGGTGAAATCAATGAATCACGATATGATCAAAAGATCAAGCTGTCATTAATTAAAGAAATATTACAAGTGTGTTGTTACAGACTCAAATTTAGAGTATTTCTCCAATAACCTTAACGACTCTTAATAGTGATGGCTTTCATAGCCAACAAATCTACTTTATACAATTTATCAATAATACAGCTCCTAGAATTACAACATTGTTTGCCTTTAATTACATGGTAGTTTTCAGAATGAGATAGAATGTTAAAAGATATTAGTGTGTCAATCAAAATATTGATTCACCGTAGTAGCCAATATTCAAGGATGGCCCTACCATCTTTGATAGCATCGTTCATTGAATCATGGTCTTGGTCATTCTCTCTTTAAATATGCAAAAAATAACTGAAATAGCAAGCCACTTAGGTAATAATCCACTATGACTATGCTTCATTGACCAATAATCCAAAAAGACATGACGAGAAGTATACTTATGCATTTTAAGATATTGATTAGCTACTATTGGCATGAAATCGATAAAAAGAACAGGGTAAAAGGGTGAGTAAAAGTATGCAAATCTAGCCATGAAGAATAACAATGGAGAGTGATATGTACTTGTGTTATTTCATCATTTATGCTATTGTTGTATGTTTTTATTTTCTTTATTTCGCTAATTATATTGTTTTTTATTGGTCTTGTTGGAATTTTAAAATATAATTGGTAAGATTCACAAATGTTTTTACATGTTTTTTTTGGAGTGGAAACATTTTTACACTTAAAAATAAGTATTTCCAATTGTGTTCAATATCTATGATAATAAGGATTCAAGGTCACAAACCTTCTCAAATAGGAAAATGAGAACAAAATAGTGAATTTAGAAATAACATTGAAGATTTAGTCTCGATTTAGATACTTATTGGTTTATTAATTAGTTCACATGTTTTTTCTTCTTGTTTATTTCAAAATCAATATAAATCATCATGTAGTTATAACTCTATGAGGAATTTCACAATGAAAAATTGTGTATTAATATGTAAGATTAAATTCTTGACATGAGAGGTAAAGTCATGTTTACTATATTTAAATTACAGTTCTTGCCACATTATGTAAACTAAAAAAAGGTCATGCATGTATAAAATGTTGATTACATCTTTCTATGGACCATAAGAGAAGCAAATGGACTTACATAAATGCATGAGAGGTTTTAATTTTTTCTTCATGGATAAAGAAACAGTTTTGACTTTTCTGTTCAATGGTAATTATATAAAACTTGAATTAATAAATATTTTATGGCTAAGAATTAAATGATAAATAATGTGATGGTGATTAAGAGGCATTTTTTTGACTTTCAAATAAACTTGGTTATGCATTTTTCTATGGACCATAAGAGAAGCAAATGGACTTACATAAATGCATGAGAGGTTTTAATTTTTTCTTCATGGATAACGAAACAGTTTTGACTTTTCTGTTCAATGGTAATTATATAAAACTTGAATTAATAAATATTTTATGGCTAAGAATTAAATGATAAATAATGTGATGGTGATTAAGAGGCATTTGTTTGACTTTCAAATAAACTTGGTTATGCATTTTTCTTTCATATTTATATTATGTAAAATATAAATTTTTATTTAAATATATTTATCAATAATTATTTAAAGTAGAACATATTATTTATAAGTTTGGTAATAATAAGGCTACATAAGAAGGTGTTGCATGTGATATATTATTAAAATATATCCTACCTAGAATGATCATGGAAGGTCACAAGCCGAAGCCAAATACATTAGGTCATTGAAATTCATAAGCCTAAGACATATACATCACGTCGTCCATTTGAAGGACATTAAATGTACGGTATGACAATGACGTGAAAGGCACACATGCAAGTTTTCACGATGTTTGGTGTGTTACTGATAAGACCCATGAAACCCTAATTTGATATCTTTTCTTTGTACCACAACATTCTAATTTCACTATCAATTTACCATTTGAACCTGTAGTGTTTAACAAAGTATATACTTTTCACAAATCCATTTCTCAAATCCATGGTCTCATGGTGGTTTGTAGCAGGGACCTATGAGATTCAAGTAAGACACCTGGACTATGTATTGGACAAAAATAATTAGGTGCTCTCCCTCCCTCTCGCCTCTCATGGTCAGACCGTATTGTATGGGTCCGCTATTTTCTCCCACTCTGATTCGAGTGTTGTCCGAGAGGTATATGAAGCACAACGTTACTCCCTTCGATGGTTAGAATGAACTGTTTGATTTCGCAGAACTTTTGTTTAGCAGTTGATTTCGGGAAACACAACTGGGGCGTTATCTTGCATAGCCAAGCCCCACCCCACCAAATACACAGTTGGGTCTCCTTCCTTTCCCAACAATGAAAATGAAACTTGTACCATACTTTGTAATAGCAGTAGCAGTAGTGTTAGCAATACTAGTGTGGAAAGTTGTCCCTGTACAGATGATTTGTGGACCTTGTATTTTGACGAATCAAAAACATAGGATGCCTCTAGAGTCAGTTTTGTTTTGATCAACCCAATTAGAAGAAAGCATTTAGTCTCAAGCTGCTTGGAGTTTGAATGCACAAACAACACTGTTGAATATGAAGCACTCGTCTTGGATTTTCACAAAGCCCTCAGCCTCAATGTCACTATGCTTAAAGTGGTAGGTGATTCAAAGATTGTGGTATGGCAGTTAAGTAACACCATACACTATGTCTCACCTCATCTTAAAGGTTATTAGCAAGAGGTATGGTGGCTTATTTCTAATTTTCAAGATTTTAATATCACATCTATACCAAGAATGTGAAATGCAGTTGCAGATGCTTTCGCAAAATCAGCTACTAGAATGACACTGCTTAGGGATAGATTTACTGTTGAGATTTTGTATAAGCCATCTATCCCTGACAACATAACTAATTTACGTGTTTTTGATGATGATGGAAAAATGTTGCACTTTATGGCCAATGCTGACATTTTCAAAGATGCATCCATAGATGAAGACGTGCACGAGCAGTCTTTGCAAGACACACCTGATGATAGCAAAGGAAAACCCATCCCCAATGGTGTGGTGTCTCTTGAAAAAAACTATGACTTGCAAAACCGCTTCAAAGGACCCAGGAACACCAAAAACCACAGTTCCACATTGATGCACGAACATATCAACTTGGGAATAGAGATAGATCTGAAGTTCATAAATATTCGTACATGTTGCACGCCAGATGAGCAGCAAGTTTTTGTCTACCTATTCAGATAGTATCTAGATGTATTCGCATGGACATACGATGATTTAAAAACATATGACATGTGAATAATCCAACATGTCATTCCAATGAGAGAAGGGGTCAAGCCGTTTCAACAGAAACTCATAAAAGTTCACCCGTCACTTGAACCCCTCATACAGAAAGAATTGACTAGGTTGTTGGATGCTCGGATCATATAAAAGGTTCATCATTTTACATGGTTTTCGAATTTACTTCCTGTAAGGAAGAAGTTCAAGAGATCCTCCTGCACATAGATTTCTGAAATCTTAACAAGGCCTTGGATAAAGACAACTACCCTGTGTCATCTAGGAGCATATCTTATAGACAATATATGGAGTTGAAATGTTATCTCTCCTCGATAGATTTTTCTAGATACACGGGGGCTTCATTCGGGGAACAATATCATACTACGTAGGTTCATATTGGGGGATATATGTTAAGGAAAAAATGGCATAATATATTGGGGTATATATAGGGGGTAAACGGATTTTATAATGAAAAATATAAAAAATGAAGCTCAAAGTTAATGAAAAAATATAAATGGTTATAAAAAATGTTAATGAAAAAATCAATACCTACAATATCTAGTGAAAGTATGGGTTTTTTAAATTAGGAATTTGTGTTGGGTTCATATTGGTAGGGGGTTAAATAATGTGATTTTTTTAGGGATTTTCCAATATGTAGTCAAATTAAGGGTATTGTTTAATATGCCACGAACGCACGTGATATGTCAGAGGTTCACTAAGTGAATCCCCCGTGTCTGGATATAACCACTATCTAGTAGTAGAACCTGACAGACTCAAAACTACTTTCCGTACCAAGTGGGTTATGTTCATTTATAGAATAATGTCATTTGGGCTTATAAACGCAGGCACAAACTTTCAACACACTATGGACATCACCTTCCTTGGGCTCATCAGACAGAGCATGGTGGTCTACCTTAATGCATGCCAGTCTTTTCGAAAAAGCAATCAGACCACCTGTGTCATCTCAAGAACATTTTCAAGCGGTGTCTAAAGTACGGGATATCCTTGAATCCCAAGAAGAGTGTATTTTGAGTGTGCGAGGGGAACCTCCTTGGGCATATCGTCACCAAAAGTTGGATCAAGGTTGATCCAAACTGAGTCGGACTATCACATAGATTCCTCACCCAGTAAATAAGAAAGTTATGCAGTCCTTCTTGGGAAAGATAAAATTCCTCCGGAAGTTCATCTTAGATTATGCGCAAATTTTCAAACCCATCCAAGGTATGATGAAGAAGGATGCAATCTATAGCTGGGAAAGAAGGAAAAGGTTGGATTTTCCCATATCAAGCAGGTAATAGCAAATGCACCTGTCTTGTACAACCCATATTTTAGCAAATTTTCTATATACATTCGCTTCCAACAATTCATTCATATCAAGCCAATTCACATTATCAAGGGTCATGGCCTCTACAGACTTGCAGTAGAAGTAGTACACACCCAAGAGTAAGAAGAAGAGCTCACTGGTTGGGAGCAAGAAAATGACATGTATAATATAGAGCGAGAACCACCCGCTTTTCAAGGAAACTCTTGGTACAAAGAAGTGTGCTAGTACCTTGAGCATGACACCATGCCCTCTCACTTTTCCATGTGAGAGAAGAGGGAATTTTGCCTCAAAGCCTTAACTTACCAGTTGGTGAACGAAGTGCTTTACAGAAAGCACAATAATGGAGTTCTGTTCAGGTTCTTGGAGGCAAAGATTCAGAGAAGGTGTTACATGACATGCATGATAGACTAGCTGGAGATCACTTCACGAGTAATACAACTGTGCATAAAATCATGAGAGTTGGTTTCTACTAGCCCACATCATTTAAGGACGTACATGCTTATTCTCACAAGTGCCTAGTCTATTAGCGATGTGCCAGTAGAACACGAAGGTCAGCAGCCCCGCTGCAACCTATTGCATTCGATGAACCATTCCAACACTAGGTTTAGACATCATTGGGTAAATCTTTCCCCATTCATCAAGGTAGCACCACTACAGCATGGCCGCTACGAATTACTTCACGCAATGGATGGAAGTAGTTCCGCTCAAACAAATGAATGATAAGGAAGTCATCAGCTTCCTTCAATAGAAAATCATCTCGAGGTTTAGCATTCCTGTTTGACTTGTTTTTGACAGTGAAACTTATTTCTCTTAATTGAAATTGTATGATTTTGCATTGCAATATGGTATTGTTCTTAAACATTCATCTAACTACTACCCGTAGGGAAATGGTCTCATTGAATCAACGAACAAGAATCTTATCTGCATCATCAAAAATACCATTTAATCTAAGAAAAAAACTGGCATTCCACCCTGGTGAATGCACTTTGGGCTGACCAAGTCACACCTAAGCCCTCTCTGAACACATCTCCATACTTCTTTGTATATGGTAAAGAAGCCATCCTTCCACCCAATATCTACTTTCCTTCTCTTTAGTTATCCCAAGAATCCCGACGCAAGCTGTGTCTATTGATTTAGAGTAGGATGGACACATTATACAAGTTACAGGAAGAACGGATGAAAGAAAAAGAAAACTTTACACTTGAACAGAATTGTATCAAGAGATGGTTCGATCGTAAGTATGGAGGGATGATAGCTTCATTGTGGGTGTCTTAATCTTGAAATGGGCTAAACACCATGAAGACACAGGAAAACACGTGAAGTTCTAGTCTCTGTGGATTAGTCCATACATGGTTCATAAAAAACTTTGCTAACACATGTATCCTGTGTAATCACTTGAAGGGAGGATATACAACCTTTTTGTCAATGGCCAATATTTAAAATGTTATTTTCAGTGATCTAGGGTTGTGCCCCACACATGTCCATAGCATGCCTACTGTTTCTCTATTACTTTGTTGTTTTCTTTTGCTGCTTTAATGTCCTGTTGTTGCTTTATTTTCTTTGCTTTGTTTTGGTTGTCTTGTCATTTTTATTTTTTAAATAAGTATTGTCCTATACTGTTCTGGATTTTGAATAAGTTTTTGGTTGAGTTTAAAGAGTCTTGTGACACTGGAGCACTTGGCCAGTCTTGTGTTCATCTTCTCTATGCTTGGTTGTAACTTTTGGATGATGAAGTTTTGGACATAAAATATGAACCATTTGTAAGGTAAGCTCTGGTCAACCCATGAAATTGTGTCTAAAATGGGAAACCTCATGCATGTACTCAGTCTTCTACTCTGTATGTTCAAGCTTAATCCAACTAGTAGAAAGTGAAAAGGGGAAAAATCTAAACGAGCAAACCTAAATTAGACGTCTTATATGCTTCTCTCAAGGAACAACCTCTTCTACTCTCAATAAGTCAAAATCCCTCTTCCACCCCAAAAAATAAATAAGTTCCTATGCACAATCCTATTTTAAAAAAATAAAAAAGGTGAAAGAAGAGAAAGGCTTCCTACGCAAAGAGGTGAAGCAGACAACTTCACCAGGGTACTGACCAGGCTCGCTAGCAATGGAGAAATGCTTGTGTGCCTGTGTGACTCCATCAGGGTACTGTCTAGGCCTATTGGTAGCGGAGCAACACCAAAGATGGAATATTTTAATCTACAAATCCTAAGCTCGCAAACCAAACTACCCTTCCCAATTTTCAAACATGGTGTTATAGTTGAAAATTTTGTTGTGTCTGACTGAGTTGGTACAAGGTGAACAATGTTTGTCCATTGGGAAAGTGGGGAAGCCAAAGTAACCTGCACAATGAATCAATACCTCCTAAAATGCCAAGGTCCTATGCTGCAAATGAACCAAAACAGAGAAGTTGTTATTCAACGAGTGTGTTGCCAAGTGTTATAGTGGTTATAACACCATCCAAATTTCATAGCCTTCCTTGGTTTCTCCCTTGATAGTTGCAAATAATCGGGCTCATCCCATAAGCTCTTGTTGATTTTTCACACCCTCTTCGCTTGATCAATCACCGATCATCTTTTGGCATGTTGATCGCTATGTCATTCTTACGAGTTTGTTCTGGAATTCTGAAGGATTGTCCTTGTGTGTATGAGTTTTTTTTTCTCTGTTGACATCATTTGCACTAACACACTAAGTTGTAAACATTGTCTTACAAGAGTCATCACAGTCATTCGAAGATATATTTCAACTATCGCACTTATCACTTTCAACCTTCAAGTCAGTCTCACTAAGAACATGTTGTCTTGTTGGTTTGAGGTGTCCTTTCACCGATTCATGCTGAGAGTGTGATCACATTTTCATTTCTACACGAGTACACTTGATTTCACACTTATACAATTTTCCTGAAAATTTGTCGACCAGACAACCCTCCATCAACTAGACCCAATCTCAGTGACCTTGCACTGTTGCCCAAAACTACGTAAAGCTTGAGTCTGTCCTCTAGGAAACCTACTCTAGGCAATTCTGGAAATGAGCAAGCTGACTGACTCCCATAATTGCAGAAGTTATCCCAAAATCTTATCTATTTTGTGCTTCTTGGAAGACCTTCCATCAATCCTCTCGTTGGTCAATCGAAGAAAGAACTTGACTTGTGATCCTAGGTTGTATTGAGCTCCAACATTACAGAGTTGTCCTATCCTAGCCACCTTTCCTTCTTTGTAACCAACCTAGGAATTGCACAGAGCTTTCATGTCCCGCCCTTCCTTCCTTCCTTGTAATAAGACAAGGAATTGTGCAAAGTTGTCATGTCTTGCGAGCTCTTCTTCTCAGCTCTACAACTAGCTCTTGAATTTCATAGAGCTATCCTATCCAGCCCTTCTTCCCTTCTCTGCAAACAACTCAGAAACCGCACAGAACTATCCAGGCTCAACTGTCTCTCAGGATTGCATAGTTTTGACCAGCAGCTCCCGCAGCCTAACTTTGTGCTCCTTTGGAAAATTGCATAGATATTTTTGCCAGTGCCTCTTGCTACCCACGTTTTCCTCCCAAGAGAAATTATGTAGAACCTAGCTGGATGACCTGCCAAATGCTCCCTTGAAAAATTGCACATATTGGACAAGTAGCTCCCCGAGACCCTGCCTGGCCTCCCTCTCGAAAACTGGGTAGTTCTGCATCCCAGTTGGGTTTTTCCCTACAACTATCATTGTTGTCTCAAATTGTGAAAGTCTGTCTCCTAGTGACATCTTTGCAGGTTCTCCTGAAAATGCTCTGGAACCCTGCATCCTAGCCTATGTTGTGCTCCCACGGTCTTAGTTCCTTGTCCCTCTCTCGATCACCTCCACTGAAATGGAAAACAATGCATCATGGTAAACTAGGGGATTTTTGGATTTGATATCATCTTGGCATGAGTGATTGTAGGAACATGTACATCAATGAAACATGGCACAACGACAAACACAATGGAAAGAAGGTGCATTCTAGAAGGATTTCTTGTGGTTGAATGAGCACATGTAGCACATCGATCAAGCAAGCGAAAGGGACACATGCACATGCACCATCAAGAAAATACCAAGACCATCGAAGACCTACACAGTTTTCCATGTGGAGGTGAAGACATGTTACACCGAGAGCATATTATCACTTAGTAGCACATCTTCTCAACATATACACCACAGTCAGCTAGTACATGTTAGTAGTGTCATGTCGAGTTGTGTCATGAGTTACCTCGACCACATCACTACTATGGGACATACTTGTTGTAATGAATCTAATGTAAAGTGGAAGTCCAAGAGACCCACATATGAAATTAAAGAGTCATGCAAAGTCAAAAAGTCATAGGAAGTCAAATAGTCATGAGGGAAATAGAAGAGTCACAAGGGTTAGTTATACCCCCTTGGTTATATATATCCCCTCATTGTATGAGCAAAGGACTTTTCACCTTGGCTCCTCCGACATAGCCTTGAGAGTCTGTAGTCTATTCTTTGAGGAATGAGGAGTGGCTCCAATGTCCCACTACCGGGACTAGTGATGTATGGTTTACATATGTTTCTTGGATCTTTTGCTTAATTCATAAGCCTGTCTTAGGCCAACGTGTTTTCATGCATGTTTTGTATCTGTTTATACGACAACTCTTTAAATGTTTGTAATGCATGTTTTCTTAACCTGTACTAAGATAGTTGAACTACTTCGGTTATTTTAGTACTCATATTGTTGAATATGTGTTGTATTGCTTATCATTTTTGTTTCATCCATGTGGACTACTCCATTCGAAATTAAACGGATCATATCTATGTATTTCTTGGTGTTAACGACCGTTGTGGACTATTCCATTGTATGTTGGATAGACCCTTCTTGTTTTTTGGTGTGTTTCCTCCTTAGTTGGGACTATTCCCTCTCATCAAGAAGCTCACTTTTACCTCTCCCTTTTTACAATAATAGAACTCGAACACAAAGTTACATTAAGCACTCACCAGGCACACTCACCTCACTTTCTTGAATTTACAAGCATAACCTTTTCATGTGTTGAACAACAAGAGATAAGGAAAATCTATAAGATAATGGTAATTGAGCCATCATACCGAATGGGAATCCTACACCAAATGGTGTGAGGTCTAGTTGGGACTTCATACTAGGGAGATCCCTTGAATGTTGGCAGGTCTAACACCGTTAACAAAGGGAGAGATTTGGAGAATAGCCAAATGTTAATCTAAATTACTATCTCTACCCAATGGAGTTGAAATGAGTGGTATTGAGAGGAAGTAAAACTTATCTTCCTCAGTTGGCCTTGTATATCTCTCTACTACTATATTTTTGTATTGTTTGTGAGCTCTTACAGCTCGAGGTTTCTAGGTGGAGAATTTCTCCTTGGATATGGTTGGGTGGAAACCGCATGGTTCAAATGAGTTGGTTAAGGGATCAAATATGGATCATATTCTTAGTGATTGGAGTTGAATATCTCTCAATTATAATTTTTAATGCCCTAAAATTATATTATAGCTTTATCATAAAATAAAAATTAGAAATTTAAATTTTTGTAAGAATCCAATTTTAGTTTAATCTTATATTATTTGGAATCTTACTAGATAGTTGAAAATCAAGACCAAGAGTGGTCTATATGATTATAAGTTTTCTTCTGCGGCAAAGGTGCGGTAGATGTTCTTCTGTGGTTGTGGGTAGATGTTCTTCGGCTGCAGTGGTATACAGTTTGCTGCGGCTGCGGTAGTTCTTCCAGTAGCTGCATTTCACATTATACACCATACAGTGTCACAGAGTTAATTTTTTCAACGGCTTCTGCGGCTTCGTTTCTTCTGCAGCTGTGTTAGTTCTTTTGGCATTAGGTTTTTTCGGCTGCGATAGTTCTTCCGTCTGTGGCTGCGGGTTATTTTGTCTCTGATGTAGCTGGTGTTAGCGCTTGAAATTTCACCTCAGGCTGAAAAAGGCAAACCTCAAGGCAACATCAAACCATTTAGCCTCGTAGCTAGCCCTACGGGGTAGGAGAAGGATCTCTCCGGTCAATCTCATTAAAATCTTCAATGGATGAGATGACCAATAGGGTAACACTGATTTTAGGCTAGTAAACTGATCAAAAGGGTTGATTTGGGGTTTTTAATAAATAATGGGATTTTTTTTGGGCTGCATGGGGCAAAGACACAGCTTTGAACAGAGAAATGTAATCAAAAACACAGATTATCCCCTGAGGCAAGGTAGGCAAGAAATTTAACATCAAATTGAGATTAAATGGAATGGCAAGACTGGTGAGAAGCTGACAAGGGCATAGAAGATGAATCCTTTTCAAACAGAAGAAAACATTGAATATGAACAAACTTATAGGCAGAGCATAAAATATTATGAATTCTACCTAAACACTTCATTTGTTCAATTAGAAATGATCATGGAGCGAAATGAAAACATCACAGGTTACATATGAAACAGAAGGAAAACTTAGGCTAAATTGTCATACCACAGGAATCTCAGGGGTCAGAGCTGCATTTTTTGATTAAAATCTTTGTCAATGACTGTACAATAGAAGCTCTCTTTTCTTCGCCAGCTCCCAGAACTCTCTCTCCCTCCCTCTTTTTACAAAGAATTTATAATAATAAATTGGACTGTCTGTAGAAAAAAGATCGACCCAAAACAGGGTGATGTTTAAACTGACATTACAAAAATTAACAAAAAAGTGTTTCATCCATTCTACAAATAGAACAGCGTTCCTCTAAATTTATTAAGAGAGAAAATCTGGAGAAAAGATCTCATGAAATCATGACTGAGGATCAAAAATAGGAAAATTCGTTCCTCTTGAAATCCTCTGATGGCTAATAAACCAGAGCGTTGATCCTTTTGAATCGTTAACTGAGGTTATAGATAAGAAAACGAATCCTATCCTTCTGGTGACAGATATCTTTGTTTATTTTTGGCTGAAGTGAAAGGCCAGGCGTCAAATTCTTCTCTCCTCCAAGGCTGAGCTTTGATTGGTAGAAAGTTCAAGTTTATTTAGGAGTACCAGATTTGCCTCTTTCTCTTTCAATGCAAATGCTTTAGCTGCATCTGATTCGAGTTGCATTTCTTCCAAAGAATTCTGGAGCTTCCTAATTTCCAAACTCTTGGATTCTTCAACATCAGCACGCAATATTTTCTCGAGTTGAAGTCACCATGTTAGTTCCTCATAAGATTCTACATTTACAATGTTGCTGTCTCGGAAGGCTATAGCTCTTGCCAAGAGAGCCGTTTGCACTTCTTCCAGTTTGTCTCTTATATATACTACTAAAAATGATGGATCCATCGATATTCCAAAATCTTTCCCATCTTTTCCAGGCATATCCCACCTTGAAACTACAACACTCTTATTTAAGACATCACGAGGACCAACTTCAATCCTTAATGGAACACCCTTCGTCTCCCAGAAATTGAATTTCCACCTTGCAGTCTTCAAATCTGACTCATCCATTTTGACCCTGATGCCAGCAGCCTTAAGTATCTTCTCTAAGTTAGATGCTACCTCCAAGCTCACACCTTTCTCATCGGCGTTCTTCCATATTGGAATAATAACTACCTGAATTGGAGCCATCCTTGGTGGAAGCATCAAGCCTGTATCATCGCCATGAGTCATAATAATGCCACCCACCATGCGTGTGCTTACTGCCCAAGAAGTTTGCCATACATATTGTCGCTGTCCATTTTCATCAGTGAACTGAGTACCAAATACACGAGAAAAATTTTGCCCAAGATTGTGACTAGTTCCAGCTTGCAAAGCCTTGCAATCACCCATCATTGCTTCTATGGTATAGGTGTGAAGAGCACCAGCAAATGTCTCTGCTCTCGATTTGCGGCCAACTATAACAGGCATAGCTACTTGTTCACAAGCAAATTTATGGTATACCTCAATCATCTGCAGAGCCTCTTTCTCTGCCTTTTCCTCTGTGGCATGAGTTGTATGACCTTCTTGCCATAAGAATTCAAGTGTTCGCACAAATGGTTTTGTACGCATTTCCCATCTTGTAACATTTTCCCACTAATTAATCATAAGTGGAAGATCACGATAGCTATGAACCCATTGAGTAAACATGTGATTTACAATGGTTTCACTTGTTGGTCGTACCTAACCACACCCACAAGCTTCTCTTCCAGTTCCTTCCCACCACCATATAAAAGGCATAGAGTAGCCCAGGTTTCACTCCCAAAAGGAATATAAGAAACAAAGAAATTGAACGTGAGCTCTTGCAGAAACACCATGCAACTACAACAAAAATCAAAACCTGTTTTCTTTTTGTTGCCCTTCCATCAATATACTGTATATAATGGCATGAGGTCTTAGGCCCTGCTTTGGAATCTCATAGAAAATCTCTTGAGTTTCATCTATCAGGAACAATCCCAACAAAACTCATCTCAGCATCATCTTTTACAGCAACAACTGCAGCATTGTTTTAGTGATCACTATTGAAATTCTGTTTTACAATTTCTGTCTCTGATTGCTGATGATATTTTGAATCGTAATTGTGCAGGGATAGGAGCTTGAAGTCGCTGCCATTTGAAGAGATGGAGAATAGATTACATATTCTCAACAACACATTTAATGATTTCTTTTTCAAAACAGGGTTTTGAAGAAGAATCAATCTCACATTTGACATATAAGACGGAGTCTAACAGCTGGGTTTTCTCCATCTTTGCATGAGCAGATCTACGACTCCAAATCTACTTCTATGTGGTGATATTATTAAGCGTTATTCTTTGGGCATTCTCCATAACGATCACCGATCTCAAATATGCAAAAATAGATCTGTGAGAAAGTCCTCCTTTACGTGGGCATCTCCAGATCAAGTGGTTCATGAAGCGAAAGTCGGTGATTTATTTTTATCTAGAGCAGGATTTGATTCAAGATTTTTCCTACTAGGGTTTCTTGCAGATTAAAAGACTTATTGAGACTCTGCTATTGGGTTCTAGATCTAATCTTCTGTGGCTAGATCTAGATCTAGATCTAGATCTAATATTCTTTGTCGTTGGCTTGTAGATCTAATCCTCTATGGCTAGATCTAGATCTAATCTTCTAAATAAGGCTCTCAGTTTCACAAAAATAATTGTTGGCTTAGTTCCGACCACTTTTGGAGAGAAAGCTCTTGCCCATATTGTAAGTGAAGACCCGGCTCCCACTATCCAGGTGGTCCAGGCCTCACTCGATGAGGCTTTGAATTTTTCCGAAAGTGCCCTAATCTACCGGTTCAATGGATTTTGGCCGCAGTTGACAACTCTCCACAATTGGATCTCGAAGGTATGGAAGCCTGTCATTTCTGATGAAATTAATATATACCCCTGTGCTAGGGGTTTCTTTATAATATATTTTGAAAATCTTGAAAGCAGACAATGTATTCTAGATTCTAGCCCTTGGTTTTGGGAAAAATCAGGCTTATTCATGAAGCCATGGAACCCACCTTTCGATCCCTCAACAACAGTCATTACCTCAGCACCAGTTTGGGTGAGGTTGCCAAGCCTACCCTTGCATCTCTGGAATCTCTCCTCGCTAAAAGCCATTGGAAATGCAATTGGGAAATTTTACTGCAGGTGCCTAGAAACAGAGGAATATGCCAGAACCACCTATGCACGCATCTATTTGGAAATGGACTTCAGCGCCAGATTCCTAGCTGAAATAAACCTAACAAGTAAAGACTATGTGTGGAACCAGAAACTCGATTATGAAAGTGTCCTCTTCAGATGTCGATCCTGCTTTGAGATGGGCTATCTAGCCAAAAATTTCCCAAAAGCCTCCCTGAAAAATTCTGCTGGAAAGAACCACCACAGACCTACATGGTGGGAAGGAGCACAAAAATAACACTACACTGTCATCAAAGAAGAATACTCTAGAGAAAACTCTGAATCACAAGAAAGAAACAACTCTCAAGACAAGCATGGAGAAAGCCCCACCCAACAACAAAAACGTGAACTTGACAACCCCTCAAGCATCAATAGTTATGAGGATTCGACTACGCACAAAATAAATCCTCATTTAATAGTGAAGCAGATCTCCTAGACCAAACTTCTTCACCGTCTATCTTCAATAGGACAACCACAATAGATTGCGAAGCTAAGACACTAATGTCCCAAGAACTAGAGGAGATGAAGGAGATGCAAGATACAGGGAGTTGGAAGACCGTAGAGAAAAAAAATAAAGCTATAGCATCAATCTCGCCAAGAAAGATGAGGAGCCAGACAATTCAAAACTAAGAAAATTATAGGTCCGATAGACCAATTTGGTCTTAGTGGACGTTAACCACCATCATCATCATCAATTATTATTGGTGTAGTCTATTATACTAACATTGGTATTGTAGCATTTGACAAAGAAAAGACAAATATTATTGAGCATAATTGCAATAAAGAAATTCCAAAGGACTTGGGTATGAGTTTCATGAGTTATGGTTTTGTTTCATGTAATTAGAAGCATGTTTTAAAAAGGGTTTCGGGATATTTTGCAAAGTGTTTGACAGAATCCATGAATGGGAAATGTTATTATTTTATTTAATCATTATCCATGAATAAGTTTTAACTTGCAACCTACCAGAGCAAGAAATGGATGCATACTTGAAATATACCCAGGAGGATTCACTAGATCAGGTGTTGAAATAAAATAAAATAAAATAAAATAAAAAAGATGGATGCCAAGAGTTTTAAACAGAATCATTGAGGTTATTTTCAATCATTATGTATTGCAATAGTTAAGGATAATTGCCATGGGTTTATAGGAATGATCGAATGAAAATAATGCTTGATGAATCTCAAATCCCTTCAATTAAATTACAGTGGATGAAATTAGTTTGAAAGGAATTTAGACAAAATTTATAAATGAACTTCTTGGAGTCAACATATTTGCTATTTTTTAAAAATGCATCTATGTGTGGTTTCATACTGATTCAGGACAACATCAAGGGGTATATGTGCCATCTAGGCTTGTAACCCCCATTTTGATTATATAAAAAAAAACACTTTTCAAAACCCTGATCGTATGGGCGATTTTGCCTATTATTGTTGTTAGTTATGTGCACATGTTATTGAGTCTTTGATGAAATACTAAGGTTATTTAGTCCTTGTTTTAGGATGCCAATATTTTAATTTTTAATTTCTAAATTTTATGAGATCAATAGTGTTGGGAACAAGATCCCCCAAGGGAAGTTTTGGGGCTTAGAGCCCAGATCTTACACAAAAATTGTAACTCTGATGTAAAGACTCTGCATTTTGCGGGCGCGGAACACGTAGCTTGTAAAAGAATCATAGGGTTGTCCACCCTCAATTTTGTTAATGTAATGTCGACTGTAGAGATCTACCCATGGTCCACGGACCATAGGATTGTATAAATAGAGTGAGGCTCTAAGTAGTTAAGACATCAATCACTCAATAATAATGATAAGGATGAAGAGTTGAGTCATATCTGAAGTGTACAGTCTAGTTTTGGGTTGAAGAGTAGGAGAAGGCTCTGCAACTGAGTGCACAGAGGCCTAGTAGTCTGCAGATGAGTGTGCGAACCCCTGCATCTAAGTGCGCAGGGTGACTCAAGTCTGTAACAATTGGAAATATTAATAAAGAGAAGTTTCATATCTATTTTGTGTATCTATTTCCTGTTTTATGCATTGAATATATTGGTTATAAATTACACTTATATTGTTTATATGATGCGTGAATATATATGATTGTATTGATTAAGTGAATATAAGATATAATATCTGTTTACGCGAAGTTGACTAACATCTGTAAGAAGATAAGTAAGATTTACGGTGTAGATTGGGGAAATAGCGCAGTTCGTTTCCATAGCAGTGCAAAAGCATCTCATCCCCTCGTTAGGGCTGCACGAAAGGCAATTATAGCAAATCACGAGGATATTGAAGATTATAATAGTGCGCAAAGTAACCTACACAAAGATAGGCACAGTTGGACTAAATCGACACCACAGACATCTCAAGGGTGTAAAAACTTGGTTCCAGCATCCCCCCATACTACTTTGGATGAAACTTCAGTCCCTGCTCTGCGGGCTGATGCTGAAAGGGCTAGTAGTGTAGGGATTTTTTTGGCTAAATAACTCCGAACCTAGGTCAAGCCCCCTCAAGCCAATGAATAGGTTGAAGAAGAGTCTCAAATTAATTGTTGTCAAGTGTTAGAAAAAATGCCTCAATGGCTTTTGCTTCTATTCTTGCAATTTTTTTGTCAAAAGGCCCCAATGGTTGTAGATTGCATGTTTGCTAAGTGTTTGTCAAAAGGATTGAATGGTTGTAGCTTTTGTGCATATAAATTGTTAGAGTAAATTTTTTACTATGGTAGTTTTTTTATGTACTAGAAATTTATGATTAGACTATTTAATGGATGTAGCTTCCTATGTTTGCAAGTTTTTGGTATGAATGTGAAAAATGAATTTAATAATTTGTTGAAGTGTGAATAGAGAATGGGACAATTGTTACTTTTATTGTCTAAATATTTCTTGAAAATGAGGGGGGGAGGGTTGTTGTTGGAAAAAAAATTACATTGACTAATTTTGTAGGATTTTGTGCAAGTGAACATAATAAGTTTTGTCTGAGATGCGTGTATTCATGGGTGCATTCGTGTGCTTCAATGACTATAGAAAACAACTAATTATGCCTAATTTATGCAAGTCTATTATTTTAGTTGGCACTTTCTGAAGAATAATGTGCTTTGGATTGGTAACAGTAATTGCTCTTGCTACAACATTCATTATACAAATCATGATTGAAGCATTGCCTTAATAATTGAGATTGAGAATTTCTAAATGATGAATTTGGAAATGTTGTTGGGTTAATACATTTTGTGATTTTGATTCATAAACATATCATATATATTAGATTTACTGATGAAGAGATGCATATTCTTCCCTTAATTATCTTTCTATAGGTAGGTTAATACTCATACACATATATGTGATTTTTCTACTAAAAGCATGATATTTTTGTAGTTATGATATCAAGAGTCAATAGGTGGATCTTACTTAGCATAATCTAGGAAATCAAATATGTTGATCTAGCTTAATGTTCACACATGGAATTATGGTGGAATTTATTTCCAGTCTTACTTAGAACTCATGTATAAGTATGAAAATAGCACATGCTATCATCTTTTAAACTTGAGAGGAAATGTGTTTTAGAATTGGTTTTGAGGGAAAGCCATCCTTAACTTCTTATGTGATATTATTATATTGAAATAAATGAATGGACATGATTGCATGATAGCTGAGTTCATAATGCTTACAAAAAAAATTGAGTATTATTGATTAATGTGACATATACTTCTCTATATTATTGATGGTTGGTAAGGTGGGACCTTACATTAATTGACACACCAATGAAATGATTCAACTTCACTTTTCTTTGATTCCAATGTCTCAATAATTCTCAGATAATAACTTGACCATGAATTCAAACTTGGGTGTCACGTAACACCAATCATCTTAAGAAATTCTCAACCTTTAAATTTTATTATTATAATGACTTCATTTTGAAGAGGATTTTTACTTTGACTCTTGAATTTACTTTGAAAATAAATAATGACTGCATGTTCAAAACTAAACTTTAGCCATTTAAAAGTCATTTTTTCCAATTGAAAAGAATTTATCCATTTACCTCTTTGCTTCTTTATATCATTCTCACAAGACTTTTGTACATGGGGTTTTTCTAATCCCAAAGTTTGACCAAATGCTTGCTTAATTTATTCATAATGCCAACATCTTTGGCTAGCTACTTGTTTTTGGGAACAATATTATGATACATGGGATCTATCAATAAAAGGAGTGATATTACGATACATGAACTCTATTGATAAATTCCTTGAAGATTCACTCATTTAGATTCTAGAAGTTGCCTCATAAATTAGGCCTTAATTTCACAAAATTCTTGAAAATGGAGCACCAATTCCTATCTTTTTTTGAAATTATTAAAACAATTTTCTTCCTCCCACCACATAATTTTTCCTCCGAAAACCCTTGGAACAAATAAATCACTGCATAGGTTGATCGCTACCTCCTCAATTATCCCCCTTCAAAAATATCTCACAACTTCAATCCATGCCACCACTAGATGTCATTTGAATTATTTCAATAAATAAAGATCCAATCATAATAAAGACAAAGAAACCAAGCACAATTTACCCCACTAGTTATGAATTTATTTTTTGCACTATTGTTTCAAGGATCTCCCATCTTTAGAAAGTTCTTTTCAAACTTTATGTAGTTCCTATCTGCAAGGTTCTTGGATGTTGACATATTTTTTTCTCCACAAGTTAGATCTGCAAGTGCAAGTGCTATGTGTAATTCATAACCAAATTGCTACATATAATAATTGAATTTGACATATTTTTCACCATCTTTCCCTTGTCCATGGCCTAACCAAAATCTATAGTTAACTCTTTCTTCACTTCTATAGAACTTAATATTTTTTGTGTGCACTCGATTCAAATACTTTGGAATATTCTCAACTAAAATCCTTAGGTAAAGCTTCACATAATACTTCATATCAATTGTTATTAATCATGGAAATGCCTTTGCATCATTGTCAAACCTTCCATTTGTGTGGCTTGCAAGTATAAATATGTGGGGAAACAGTGAAGCATATTGATCCCTTTGCAGCATGCTCAACACATGTTGTAAATTTTCTAAACATGAATCCCAAGTAACCTTTTGCACCAGAGAGAATGAATAATAATGTGGACCTATAGTGGCCATGGCACAAGATTTTGGGAATCAATTGTGCATAAGTGATGTAGCATCGGCCATGGTAGTGTTATACCAAGAGATACAAGTAGGTCATCTATAGAGTGCCGACAATATTGGTTTTCACCATGCATCATTATTACATCTACTAGTCACATGCATAATATCATGTTATCTCCCTTAATTGATAAATATAAACATTTACATATCCTCCATGTGAATTGTGTTGGAGACTTGTAGTAAAGTAATAAAATTATTATATATTAATATATCACATAGCTCATTCTCTTTTCCTTTTAGGTGGCTAGGTTCATGTAATCACCCCTCCCACATTTACCTAGTTTCACTGGCCTACTAGGGAAAACATGAGATAGAGAGCTATTATGGCATGATTTGACCTCCTAGATCTAAATAAGGAAGTGGGGCCTAAAACTGAACACCAACTGACAACTCACAACATTCCATAAGGCTACAACGACACTCATGGGCCAAAGAACTGCCCTGGGTGACCAAAATTGGAGTTGGATATCCTTTTCACACACTTCAATCCCCAACCACGTGCATGAAAAGGCCTCCATGTGGTTATAGGCCTCCAACTTCATGCACAAGCCTTCCCGAGTATGGTTGTGAACAAAATTTTACAGTTCAGAGGGTGTGGTCTCGAGATCTGACCTTAGATTCTAGGTCAACCTCCAAACCATTCCCCAAAACTTCTTGAAACTTCTCAAAGTCAATAATGACATGAAAACAATGTTAAAGATACAAACTTTAAGGTTGAACTTGACATAGGCTACCTAGAACATAACAGATATTTCATTAAACACATGGAAAACATGTGAGCTATAGGTCATGAATGCATATATGATCATAAAAGTCTAAGATCCATATGGGAATCATTGAGAAGTCCTTATTCCCTCTCCACATAGCTGCAACAACACATATTAGTCCAAAGATTCATCAACTGATCAATAGATAAACCATTTGTGACATGACCCATAAAAGGTACACATCATATGAATAACATATAACTAGAAAATAAGCAACATATAAACCATGGAAACTCACCATAATATCACCAACATAATTGCTACAAATATACATGAATCATAATAGAAGAATAACTCCTATTAACATACGAAATTCCCAACCAAGTCACAGACTTCCACATACCATCGAACCATATATTGGGGTGAACCAAATCTCTCTTTCAGCCAATCACCTCGGCACCATATTCCAAGCGTGATTGCAAGATCTCATGGAATAAATAAATAAAAACGAAAATAGGGTTTCTAGAGGCCAAACCACCTCAACCCTCAACTAGTGATTCCACCTCACGGTAGAACATCACTAACACCAATCAGATTAGTATCTACCCAAGTTGTATAGGGCTCTAGGAACTAATAACTCAACACACAACCTTCTAGGGCTCCAGATCATTTTTCCAACCCGACTCTGGGAATAGTACTCAACCCACAAAGGACTCCAAAGCATTTTTCCAACGTAGGCTCCAGGAATAGTAATTTAACCCAAGTTTTTCCATTTCTTCGAGAGAATTTGTTCCAACCCATAACCATAAGGAATTATGAGCACCAACTAGAAAACAGTCAAATGGAAAATCCCACAACACCATGGCTATCTAGGAAATGGTAAGATAAGGCTAAAACCACTATCAATATAGGTAATACTCCATGCCAATGATACAACATAAGCAAATAATTACATGCATTTACCAGGAATCCATAAATTAGCAAGGAAATTGCACATACAACTTGTTACCTACAAAGAAATCTAGTTGTAGTTATTGATCCACCTGTTCCCTTGCATTTTCCCACTTTCCTCTACCTTCTTTATCCAGTCCAAGTATGCCAAAGTGCTCCAAGAAATCTCCAAGATTTCTCTAAGTGTCTAAGAGTGTGAGAGAATAGAAGAGAGTTCCAAGATAAAACTGACAAAAAGTTGTGAATTAATCCTCACAATCCTTTTTATCATTAAGGCCTCTATTTTCTTCATTTTCCTTCATTTTCCCTTCAATTTCTCTCTCATGCAAATATGTGACCCTTCACCTTACTTTTCTCATATTTTCCTTTATTTCCATAAATAAAATGCCAATTATTGCCACTTTTCCTATGCCAATTCCTTTTTTAATTTCTATAGCCACCCTTCACCTTCCTTTTCTCCTATTTTCCTTTATTTCCATAAATAAAATGCCAATTATTGTCACTTTTCCTATGCCAATTCCTTTTTCAATTTCCATAGCCGTTGATTAATCACTTGTGATATCCATCAATATGTTTTTCCCAACATTCAACTTGGAATACTTGTCCCATGACCTTGGTCTTAATTTTATTTACACAGGAAATAAACCAGGGGTTGTTACAAACCCCTCCCCCTTGGGGGGAAATTTTCCTTAGTGTTTAATGACACTTATAAACCAACCAAATACATGGTACCTATAAGGATTTATAAGACAACTCAATTCAACATTAACAACATATCATATTGTTGAGGTCATGACCATCATAATATGAACACCATACCACTTATTGAAGCTTTATAACATAGCTCAATGTAGTATTTACATACATATGCATATATAGACATAACCAAAACACAACATCAAAACATATATCGGAATACATTTGCTCAACCAGCGAATAAAGAAGGATACATAGCTCACATCTGATCATTCATCTCCCATGTAACTTCATCGAGCCCGTAGTGCTTCTACTTCGCTTTAACTTGCTTGATTCTCGATTCTAGAGCATGAGCATATTTCGCTACAAAATGCATTGAGATTTCGGTCGAAATTCTCCTTCTAGCTCCAGTTGCAATACAAACCATCTAATCACATGATCAACATCTTTCACATACTTCTTAAGCAATGACACATGGAAAACATCATGGACTTTCATTATTGGAGGCAATGTAAGTCAGAGGCCACTAATCCAATCCTCTCAAGGATCTTGAAAGGCCCACAATATCAAGGTGTCAGGTTGGTACATGATCCAATCCTCAAGGAGCTCTTCTTTGGCTTTATGTTCATGTATGTATATCCTATTTTGTCTTTAGATTCTTCTTGATGACCTGCATTTCCTATTCCATATCTACAAACATGTCTTTTCCAATCAATACCCTATTCACTGGATCACTCCAATTGATGGGAGTATTACAATTCCTCCCAGAAAGTGCTTCAAACAGACTTATATTTAAATATTCTTGATACCCATTATTGTATGCAAACTCCACCAATGGAAGATACTCTTCCCACTTCCATTGACAACGCATAACATACATTCTCAACATGTCCTCAAGAATCTTGTTGACCCTCCCTGTTTTTCCATTTGTTTGTGAATGATAAGTTGTACTGAAGGCCAACTTTGAACCTAAACCTGCAAACAACTCTTTCCAAAACCTAGAAGTGAAATTGGCATCTCTGTTTAACACAATATTCCTAGGAATACCATTAAATCTCATTATCTCCCTGATGAAGACCTAGGCTACCTCACTAGCTGAATTCGTAGACTCCACTAGAACGAAGTGAGTTATCTTAGACAACCTGTCAACCACAACCATAATATAATCATGTTATCTAGATTTCCTCAGAAAAACTGTAATGAATTCCATCAATATGACCTCCATTTCCACTATAGAATCATAATTGGCTATAGTGAACCACCTAGATGCTTACACTTTGCTTTTACCAGCTGACAATCCAAACACCTTGCAATGAACTCAGCTACCTATTTCTTCATATTCAGCCAATAATTGAACTTATTAACCATTGTTAATGTCTTCTAATATCCCAAGTGACATAAATACAAATTAGCATGAAATTCCCTTAAGATAAGCTTCTTAAGATCACTATTTTATGGCACATAGATCCTGTCCCTAAATCTCACCAAACCATCTATCGTGAGATGATAATCCACATCATGTTCACCTATACTCTATTGTTGTAACATGTTCTTAATCTGTTGGTACATATCATCTTGCTATCATTCCTGCAAGATATGATCCTATAAATATGTCCCATATGAACTCATAGTTGTTATGTGATTTACTTATTCTCTTTTTCTAAGAGAATATACAACCTTGTTCTCCTTACCCTTAATGTACCATATCTCGAATTCAAACTAATTGACCATAGCCAACCACCTAGCTTTCTTGGAGTTTAGATTAGGTTGGTCAAACAAGTACCTCAACCCACTATCATTACTCATAAAAATGAACCTCGTGCCTAGAATATAGTGTATCCACATCTTCAATGCATGAATGATCATTGCCAACTCAAGATCATGAGTCACATAGTTTTGTTCGTTCTCATTCATTTTCATTTATTCATAGAATAATACTTATCTTTCCTACATTATAACTCCACCAAGTCCTCTTTTGCAAGAATTTGTACACACCACAAACTCTTTGTATGGATCTACAATATTTAGAACTAGAGAATTTTTAAGCAACTGCTCAAAACTAGCTACACAATCCCTCTGTCCGTTCAAATTTCTTTCCTTTTCTCTACAAAGATGTAATAAGATAGGCAATCCATGAGAATTTCTTAATGAACCTATAGTAGTAACCTACTAATCCCATAAATGATATGACCCCATCCACATTCATATGAGTTTCCCACTCGATGATAGCTCTAATATTTTTTGTGTCCACCAATATGCCTTCCTTGGAAACCACATGTCCCAAGTTATGAACTTATGTCTGAAAGAAATTGCACTTCCTAAGATTGGCATATAATTGATGCTCTCTCAGTAGTATTAACATCATTTCTATATGGTCTACATGTTCTTCATCATTCTTAGTATATATCAATATATCATCAATGAATATCATCACAAACTTGTCCAGATAAGGACACAACATGCTATTCATCAAACACATGAAAGTAGTTGAAGAATTAGTCAAACCACAAGGAACCATAACAAGCTCATAATGCCCATACCTAGTTCAGAAATAACGTTTGTAGATTTCCTCTTCACTGATATGTACCTAATGGTATCTTGATCTTAAATAAATATTCAAGAACATTATTTTCCCCTTTAATTAACCACGCAAGTCATCAATCTATGGCAAAGGGTACATGTTCTTAATCTTCAACTTCTTGAACTGTTTGTAATCAATACACAACCTGAGAGTATTATCCTTCTTCTTCATAAATAATATTGGTGAACCCCATGGAAACACACATGGCTTAATTTATCCCTAGTCAAGAATTTCCTTCTACTACAACTTCAGTGCCACTAACTCTGGAGTGCTCATCTTGTATGGTGCCTTTGATATTGATGTTGCTCCTAGTATCAACTCAATAGAAAATTCCACTTCCCTGTAAGCAGGTAGCTCTTAGATATCCACTGGAAATACATCCTGAAAATAATACAAAACCAGATTCCTCTTCAAGACTTCAACATCCTCAACATCCTCACCTTTATCACTGGAAATATGAACTACAAACAATACACACTCTTTACTACAACTGCACTTGGCCTGCATAGTTGTAACCATTCTTAGTAATGTAGGATTCTTATTACCCTACAAGATTCTCTTCTCTCTATGATAATCCAAGCACTCAATAGTCTTATCATAGCAATCCACCTTAGTCTTGTGAACATACAACCAACCCATACCCAAAAACATATTGTATGATCCCAACGGAAGCACATTAAGATGCATTGATGTAGACATACCATTCAGCTCAAATGCACAAGATCTTACCCAATGATGAACTCTTTTCTTGGTACATGTAGCCAACTACACCAACCAACACTCCACATGCACTTTGTTATTCAAGCAACACTTATCCACCAAGTTATGACTTATATAACTATAGTTAGATCTAGGGTCAATCAAAATATAAAAAACTTGATCACAAAGCTTACCTTCCATATCGGTAATAGATGTATGATCATCAACCTGCTTATCATCCAATGCTGCATAAATCATAGGAATACTCAGTCCAAAATACCCAACTGTATGTGCCTCCTAAGCATTTAAATATGTGGTCTTCCACCCTCATGTTGTGGAGAGTCTCTCATGTGATGATTGTTTCCATAAGTCCAAAATTGGAAAGGATTCCTACCATCATTAGGGGAATTTTTAGGTCTAAAATGGGCCTCTTAATAAAAATGTACAACCAAAATAAACTTTATAAGAAACAATAGGATACAAGATGATTATATTAACCATGGATGATGATTCTCCATTTTTGGAGTAAAAAAGTAAAAATAGTAAAAATAGTAAAATAATAAATTTACTTTTTCAACTCACCTTTTTAACTTATATCCCTAAGTTTTTATTCAAATTTCAAGCAAAATTACTCGTTGGATGCAAAATTTAATTCCTTATCCAAGGATTACCCATGTTGCATACTTTCAATAGACCTTGCTACATGAAAAATAAGAAATACATGGAAAAATGTAATCGCATTTTCATGTATTTCTCATTTTCATGTAGTTGGGTCCATCGAAAGTATGCAACATGGGTACTCCTTCGATGAGGAATCAAATTTTTCATCCAACAAGTGTTGTCGCTCGAAATTTCAGTAAACCCATAGGGAGATAAGTTGAAAATACGAGTTGAAAAAATAGTTTTTACTTTTTTCTTATTTTATTATTTTTACTATTATTTTATAATTTCCTTAGGAGGCCCATTTTAGACCTCAAAATTCCCCTAATGCACCCTTGTTCTTCTCCTCAGACTGAAATCCCTATCCTCTGTCAACTGCATTGAACTTTTTGTATGGCGTTGCATTCTCCTTGTCATTTGTATCATGAGTTTTTCCTCTCTTCTTAGCCTTCACTTATTATTCTCGTTAAATTTACAAGCCTTCTTAGACTCAATCTTGCACTTCAATCACTCATAATAGTGCTTCAACTTTCTGATGCTTCCTCCAACAATCTAGTCTCATCAAACTCAATCCTATCTTTGAATTATACCAGCAACTCACTAATGAATATTTGAATCTTTCCTTTCTCTTCCTTAAGATAAGGCAGATATCTCAACAACTCCAAGGATCTGGTAATATTCTCCTCATCGGTCATAGATCCCATCTTCAACTCATAGAACTCCTTTTCCCTATCATCATAGTATCTTTTAGATGGATACTTCTTCTTGAAAAGTCTCTCAAACTCACCCCAACTTAGATCCTCTTCTTGAATGCATGTAATATTCTTTACATATTCCCACCAGATGTCTACTTTTCCTTTAACATTGAAAGTATCTATCCTAGATTTTATATTTTTTGAATAGTCATGCAATCTAAAAAACTTATTCATCCCAAGAAACTAGTATTTCACATCTTGTGACTTCTTCATTTCTCCATCCAATGTAGGAGGCTTTTCTTTCTTTAATTCCTATGGAAATTACTGCTTCTCACTCCTCCTATACGGATGGTGATGATGATGATGATTTTTTCTCTCTAAACCAGAACTAGAAGAGAACCCATGGTCATTAGCCCTTTTATCAGTTGTATTCAGGAACCTGCCATCTCTAACTGTGTCATCCCTGTCAAACTTGTATCTCAACTAAAACTTGTTTCCATATGCCCCATTAGTCCTTTCTTCCTATCCATAATTGATCCTAAGAAATCCCTATCTCTGCAAATCTAATAGATGCAAAAGAATCAATGCATTGACCTTTTCTTTCTTTTCCTATGCCCTAGAAATTATTTCCTGTGACTAAATGATCCTGTCATTATCTTCCTTACGACTTCGGATCTCTGCTTTCAAACTTCTCAGTGTATCCACTATGTCAGGGGCGTACTCATCATGATGTTGTTCATCTAATCTATAGGGATAATCACATGAAATGTAATCCACCATTTTTCTTGTCATCTTGATCTTCTACTTCCTACACACCATATCAGATAGCCAAATATAAACATAACCAAACATACCCCAATGAATCTCAGGGGATGGTATCTCATCTACAAAATCAATCCAGATTAGCACAACATATGTATATCTAATGAAATCAGCATGTCAATCATCTCAACATCAACATCATCAACCTCTACCTAATGACATAATTGCAACAGTGACTATCACAATTCATGGATAACAGATACATATACAACTAATGTGCATGCATGACAAACACATTCTGTCATTCATTCCAATTGATTAACCTGGGATATCTAATACCAATTTGTAACCACCCATCTCACATTTACCTAGTTTCACTAGCCTGCTAGGGTAAAGATGAGACGAAGAGCTACAATGACATGACTCTACATCCTAGATTCAATTAATGAAGTGGGGCCTACAACTGAACATTGACTGACAACTTACAACATTCCACAAGGCTACAAGGACCCTTAGGGGCTAAATAACCACCCCAGGTGACCAAAACCTGAGTTGGGGCTCCTTTTCATGCACTTTAACCCCCAACCGTATCCATGATAAGGCCTCCAACCGGATGCACAAACCTATCTCGATGTTTTTGTGGCCCAAATTGTCTAGCTCAGAGGGTTTGGTCTCGAGTTCTGAGCCTAAATTCCACGTCAACCTCTAACCACTACCTAGAACTTCCCAAAACTTATTATAATCAATAATGGCATGAAAACAATGCTAAACATACAACTTGAAGGCAAAACTTGATCTAGACTTCTTAGAACATAACAGACATTTTGTCAAACACATGGAAAACATGTAAGCTACAAGTCATGAATGCATATATGATCATAAAGGTATGAGTTTCATTTGAGAATCATTGAGAAGGCCCTATTCCCTCTCCACATAGTTATGACAACACATATTATTCCATACATTCATCAATTGATCAATAGCTAAACCATTCATGACATGAGTCATAAGGGATACACATCATATGAAAAACATATAAACATAAAATAGCTAGCATAAAAACCATGGAAACTCAACCATAATATTAGCAGCATAATTGCTACAAATATACATGAATCACAATAGAAGAATAACTCTTATTAACATATGAAATTACCTACCAAGTCAAGGACTTCCATGTACCACTCGACCATTTATTGATTTGAACCAAATCTCTCTTTCAACTAATCACCCCCATGCCATATTACAAGCCTGAATGTGGGATCTCATGGAATAAACTAAACAAAACCAAACTAGGGCTTCCATAGGCCACACCACCTCAACCCTCAACTAGTGATTCCACCTCATGGTCAGAAATCACTAACACCAACCAGATCAGCCTCTACCCAAGTTGTTCAGGGCTTTAAGAACTAATAACTCAACTCACATCCTTCCAAGGCTCCAAAGTGTTTGTCCAACCCAGCTCCAGGACGAGTAACTCAACCCACCAAGGGATCCAAAGTGTTTGTCCAACCTAGGCTCAAGGACTATTACCTCAACCCAAGTTTTTCTAGGGCTTCTAGAGTGTTTGTTCCAAGCCACAACCATAAGTAATTATGAGCACTAACCAAAAAACAGTCAAATGGAAAAGTCGACAACACAATATATATCCAGGAAATGACAAGGTGAGGCTAAAACCACTGTCAATTGAGGCAATCATCCATGCCAATGGCAGAACATACCTAGATAATCACATGCATATACAATGCATCCATAAATCAATAAGGAAATCACACATGCAACCTATTACCTACAAAAAAAATCAAATGTAACTATTGATCCACCTATTCCCTTGTGCTTTCCCGCTTTCCTTTGCCTTCTTTAGCCAATCCAAGTATGTAACAGTTATCCAAGAATGCTCCAAGATTTCTCTAAGTGTGCAAGAGTGTGAGAGAATAGAAGAGAGCTCCAAGCTAAAACAGATAAAAAGTTGTGAACTGATCCTTAGAAGCCTTTTTATTATTGAGGCATATATTTTATTTATTTTCCTTCATTTTTCCTTCAATTTCCCTCTCATGCAAATATGTGACCCTTCACCTTCCTTTTCTCCTATTTTCCTTTATTTTCATAAATAAAATTCTAATTATTGCCACTTTTCTTTTTCCAATTTCCATAGCCATTAATTAATCACCAGTGATATCCATCATTATGTTTTTACTAACATTTAGGTTGGAATACATGTCCCATGACCTTGGTCTTATTTTTATTCACATAGGAAATCAACCAGGGGGTTGTTATAGTTCACTTGATCACGGATATGCCTGGAATTCAATCTATTACTTGAAAATTAAATCCTGCATAGGTTCAACTTATCCCTTGCATGCACATCTTTATCTTTGGTCTCGTTCCCAACCACCTTAATGATTCCAATGATCAGTGCTTAACTCCACCTCCCTTAACCACTTTGTTCTGATCATGACCACATGTTCATGGAGATATTTCAAGCTTAACTTTTATGGTCCTACACCTCAAATATATATGAAGACCATTCTCCATCTCAATCTTTCTCATAAAACACATAAAAAAACAATAGGATCTATTACCAATTGTTGACTATAATATCCAATAATGAAAAAAGGGACACAAAGAATTATATACAAGAAATTCTCGAAGGGGAAAGTATGTTAAATAAACATTCCCATTTGTATTTTTATTGTACAAATGATCACAATATATAATGATAGGAAACCATAACAATTATGTAAAAATTATATTTTTGGTTGAAACCATGTCCTTAACTTCCTTCACACTATCTCCATGAATCTCTTAATAAATATCTTAAGCAATATTCATCCATAACATCAATCATTTGTTCAAATATCTCATCCTTACTTAGACTTCCATGGTTGATCTACATCATTAAAATTTCATTTCATATTTAACATTACATATAATTCAAAAGTAGGATTTATTTCTTCATAAACACCTCTAACCCCCTAACCACTAAACCACGTAATCCCCCAACCACTACTCTTAACACTAAACCCTAAACCATGTCCAAAGCCCCAAATAAAAATTATAATTCAAAAATAGGATCTATTATTTCATAGAAATGTCAACCCCCTAACCACTAAAGCCCATAATCCCCCAATCCCTAATGGCTAACAGTCAACCCTAAACCATGTCCAAAGCGCCAAAAAAAATTCTCTTTGCTAAAAAATTTAATGGCTACCATGTGACACTTGTAGCTCAAGATTCCATTTAGGGCCTATTGTGTTGTACGACAACCCCCCATTTCGTAAAATTTTTATACAAAATCATAATATGAAATGGGTCCCTCTTAAACTTAGATGTGTGAATAAATTGGTCTTAACCCATCATTAGAAAACTCTTATCAAAAGGTTTAATTAAAATGATATACTTTAAGAACCTTTTGAAAAGAAATAAAGTGTGGCTTTAAAACTATTATAAAACTCTTCGTTATTGCGATAAAGCGATTGGAAGATCGCATATCGCAATAACAAGGGAAAATATATATATATAGAAGGGAAAATATATATATATAGACACATCCATTCTCTCTGATCCAAAAAGCATATCACAATCGGATATCAGGAAAGGGAAAATGTCAAAGCAACAATCCAAAAGAGCCTCCCCCATTTCTCTGATGCGATAAAGCTATCACCATCGGCAATCAGCAATAACATTCAACACATGATTGAAAGGCATACTCGAATCCTCTGATGCGAAAAGGCATATGACAATTGGCGATCGGTGAAATCACAGTAGCACGGTAATAAATCCTAAACCCATTCCCCGATTGTGATGCATTAAATGAGGTGCATAGTTTGAAAACGTATTTAAAAGGTTGCATGCATTATGTCACCTTTCGGTGATAGGAAATATTTTAAATGAATATTAAAGCCTTTCACTTCATGTTATCAATCTTTGATTTGTGATTTACCTCTGATTATCCATCAAAGAAATCTAAGCCATGCTTCAATCAATCATTTGGCATATAAACAACATGATGAACATTTAAAACCTCCTTTACGATGATTGACAGGATAAACGGCTAATCAATGAAGCAGTTAAGGGAAGATTTTTCTATAGATTTTATCTGCGGCAATTTCTCTATAATCCATTATCACCTGCGGATCGACATAATTCTTTCATATTAGTCTATAGAAGCATTTCTATGTATCATGTTTTTCTCTTCACTTGTGCAGAACTCCGCTCAAATAAGAAATTTGAAACATATGGGGAAGAAATCTACAGCCGCGGCTCCTACAGCAGTAGTGCAGCAAACCAAAGATCCAGGGCCAAGCAAAAAAGGGTTAATCTCAGACACTACATGCCTTGGCCTTGGAAATACTATTTGGGAGATCGTTTACAATTTAATTGAAGCAGAGGAGCCTGAGGAAGTATCGGAAGAAACTACAACCGACTCAACTAATAAATCGGAAGCATCCCTCAAGGATTTAGCTTGTTCATGTTTACACAGAATAGCAGCACGCGAAAAGATTCTTCCATACACTGACATAGTGAGATGGGTGGTGGAAGAAATTCTGGTTTCAAACAGAACATTTTGCACAATTGACGAGAGGATTTTTGGCTCCTTTCAGCCTGATGATTTACGAAAAATGTATCACTTGCCTAAACCTAAAAAGTGGTACAAAAAAGCCTTCTTCGAAATGTTTGCGAATGAAAATGAGACAGAATCAGCCCCGATTAAGCAGTGGAGACATAATCCCAAGAAGCACAAACATGAATCATCAGGTAAGTACTCGGTGGACTCATTAGCTTCTCCTTACTGTTATGTCAGGGGTATGATGTGTAGAATGTGGGGGATACATGATTCTTCTAAATTCACCATTAAAATGGTCCCTTTAATGGAAGCAGTAGTCAATAGTTATATGATGGATTGGGCAAACATATTGTCCAACAAATTGGCTGCAGTGATTCTGGAATTTAGATCAAATTCACACAAAACTACCAGGACCATTCCCCGTTTTTATTATAGTGCTTATATTATGGATACTCTCTGTCCGGTACTTGGCTAGAGATGGGCTCCCCAGGACCCTAAGCCAATCCACATTTATCATCAAATTTTATGGAAAGCTCACTACAAAAATCATTTGTACCAAATCTATAATGATTTTATGCTGCCTATCTACTATGCTATTTTTGATAATCCTGCCCCTAGGATTTTTGAGGAAGCAGGGATCAACTTAACTATTACAGAAAATTGGTTTGGAGAAGACAAATTCACCTATATAAGGCTTTTTGGTAGCCTTACAAAACCCTATGTTCTTCCTCTCTATGTGCCTGATAAGCTGCTAGCTCAGGAATTGGCCTACCAAATAACAACAAAAGGGACATCCAAAACTCTTAGAAACTCTAAGAAATAGGTATGGCCTACATTCCCTCTAAGATGCGGTGTCTACACTCTTCACGATTACAAACATGCAGAAAAGGGGCAGAAAAAATACAAATGCTCAATCTTGTAACCATCTCCAACAAACAATATGATCCTAGAAAAGTTGCATATAATTTTCTTGAACAAGCCAAGCATGCAAAGTTTGATCATGAAAAAGATGAATTTGATGACCTGTTTTCCTCAGCAAAAACATATTTCAGGTAAAAGCATTGGCCAGAATCAGATATAAAGATGAAGGGCTGGAAGATTTCAATAGGCTCAGAGAACAAAGGTTGCAAACTCTACCTCTGGACTTATTAGCTACCACCCCAGCAATCTAGTCAAGTGAGCCTAAACAGCAAACTGGTGTCAAACCTCTTACTATGGAAAAAATTCCCAAGAAAAGAAAAGAGCCAGAACAGGAGAAAGAGCAAGAGAAAGAACAGGAAAAGGGTAGTGAACACATGATTACAAATACTCAAATCGATCCCAGGCTCCTTAAAGAATGGCAACAGTTTGATTCTATTATAAACAATCCTGAGATTTCACAGGGTTTTAATACCCCTGAAGTGGCAATTGGTCATAAGACAGCAACAAGTACAGTTCCAATTGAATGAACCAACATCCTATCTACCAGCAAGGATGTAGAGATAATTCCTAAGGATCCATCAGATGAAATCATTTTGCAGATAGAAGAAATACCACCATTAGATGTCTTTTACAGTCCTAAACATAGGGCTATAATAAAAAGGCAAAGGAAAAAGAGAAGGCTTGATCAATCTTCCCTTTTACCTGCACAGACAGAGATGGCTAATGTGGTATGGAAAGAACAATTTAATCCCTCTGAAGACCTCACAAAACTCTCTCAATACGTCGAGGCTTATTCAGCAGCCACTATGGATAAAGCATCAAAAGTGAGCAATTTACTCAAAGAAAAAGATCAGTTAATTGTTTCATTGGAAGCATAGGTATCGGAAACAACAAAGAATAGAGCAATTGGAACAACAGTTAGTAGCACAGAAGCAAGTAAACAACCAACTAAATGAACAATTGCTCAAGGAGAAGTAGAGGATAGACCAAAGCACAATGCAGAAACAAAAGGAACTATCAACATCATTGGCCAAGCTAAAGACAATGAATGAACAGATGAGTAGAACAAAATATGATCAAATCACTCAATTATCACAATAGATAGAAAAGTTCAAGAGTTTTCCTCAGCCAACAAAGTTTAGTTCTGAGGCTCTCTAGATCAATAAAGCATTGATTAAATAGTTAAATTTACTATGTCATAATATTTCTCTTGTTGAACCCCACTGTGAGATTGCTTCATCAATGATTGACAAATCAATCAATGCCAGACAGAATTTGGAACAGGTCGATGAAACTAGTGAAGGGTAAGCTGGGAATCTACCTAAAATTATATAATTTCACAAGGAGATTCTTTTTCTAGAATGGTAGTCGCAATTGATGAAGGCAGAAAGGGAAACTTCAAGATGCGGATCAGCAACTGGTAATTTTATTGAGTTAATCAATGATACTCTTTATCTGTCTAATTTGATTTCACAATGCACTCCAGGTAAATTTCCATCAGCCAAAGCATTAGAATAGAAATGCAATCAAGAATTAGAAAAGAAGGAAAGTGTTAATCGCCGACATCCAAAGTTTAACTTGGGATACCTTTTGGTTCTTCCTAGTTAAACCATACAGTCAAAGAGTAGCACTCAAATTTTTAACCGATGCAATCGGTTACATGATTCCCGAAATTCATGACGCTACATATTCAGCTCAACTACATTCTCGTCTAAGTCACCCTCCAGAATTTCAACCAATGCTTGCTATCTACTATCTCAAGCCAAAGGATGATCGGCCAAAATAGTGAATCATGCTGCCAACTGCAAACAGATCTATTTCAAGGAGATCCTCATGATTTGGTTATACCACCTAATAGAATTTTTATTTCATAATTAGTTAGCTTAGATAGTATTTATAGACCTTTTCATGTCTTTAGAAAGGGTCCTAAATTTTTGTATAAAACTTGGATCGGGAAGTCACACTATCGTGCTTCTGATATATTTTTTTATGAAGACTGGGCCTATATTCTAAATTTGAATGAAGAATGCTTTGATGAGATATGCACTATTGCTTTTTATGAAAGTATTTCTGAGCTAGAAGACAAAATATGAATGCAATTGATATCGAGAGGGATCCAAGTCACATATGGTGCTATTATCTATGTCTTTGTTTCATTCATTCATATGAATCAGCATTTATTTAATCTTGCTATCACTGGATATATGTATGTGTTTTAACAACAATCTTTATACTTATCACTATTGAATGTCTAAGGAGTGCTATTCTTTCAATCGTATTTATGTCAATGATATATGAAGAATAGTGTAATATTGTTTTAAATCATTACTTTGTTCAACTTTTTGAATAAAGTAATTATCATATGAATGAACATCTTTGTTTATCAATAGAGTCATCTATATGCCTATTTGTAAATAAAGATCATTAAAATTTACACTAGATTGGAAATTCCCGAGGTAGATTAGTTTTTTATTATTTTGCAATTTATAATAAAACATCCATTCATTATCATTAGATAATCGAAAATCAACCACTTATCCATCCTATTTACCAATCATTGGGAAATCGGTCCCATTATATCCAGTTGAAGCCATCACACCAAATGGAAAAGGAGTTGCCTTAAGGTCCGGATCGGGTGGTTTTCCCCAATGTTGATGCAGCGATTTTTGAGGCATCAATAGGGCCTAGGTAGTGGTTTTGGAGTATGCATGTCATTCCTGTGGTGGATGAGGGTGGAGGGTTTGAAAGTTACCAATAATAGTGGGTGGAGGGTTAAAAAGTTGTGGTATATTATCAATATTGGTTGATATTTAAAATCAATTAGAAAATAATTAATATGGGTTAGGAAGTTATAGGGTGGTAGGTTATTAGAGAAATCAAGGGTAGTGACTTCTAACCATCGAATGATACATAGAAAAATAAATAAACATTAACAAAATTTTATTAAACCATATAAGAACATAGTTTAAAGAAAATACATAATAGAAAATATATAATCACATACCTCCTACTTTTTCAACAATTTAATATAATTTATATTTCCTTCATTCAACTCCACATTTGTTTTTTCTAGTTCAAAATCAATGTTGAAAGCATTGGCCATAAAAACATTAGCATTGGTGTCACTTTCAAAAATTTCATCATTGATATCATTATAGAGAAAATTGTCATCTACATCTAGCTCAACTTATTTTACTTCTTTGTCCAACACATCAACCTACTCCTTTGTGTCATCTTCTTCTACTACATTATACTTTACAAGCCTTCCATTCATATCATATCTAATAATGTATGTCCAACTTACTTTACTTGGAACCCTTGAGTAAAGGACTCACTCACATTGTCTTGGAAGAACACAAGTCTTTGTACTCGACTAAACCATCCTTGCATTAACCATGGTAAAGCCATTAACATGCTCAATAATGGTTATTTTAGGATATCATGCATTCATCTGTAACCTATATTATTTGAGCTCAAATGGGATTCATTTAAAGGATTTAAATTCACAGTCAAGTATATAATCCAAATATGTTTAACATCTATTTTCAAATACCTTTGGATTCCTGTCACTTCTATAGGAAACATTAGTGACCTAAAAGATCACAGTGATATGACAATAAGAGGTTTTATTCTTGTCAGCCAACTTTTTGATGCAAAATTTATGACCATTCCACTACATATCCTTGAAGTGTTTCAAAGGAAGTATTCCCATCACATAAAAAGTGCAATTTTAATTAATAAACATATTTACACTTAGTAAATATATTAAGAAAAAATAGGCTACATACATTAATATAATGGAAAATAATAAAAAAATGTGGGTGAATATGCTTTCCTATCTATCTTTTAAACCATATGCTGGATCAATTTCCCTCTTTGTAAGGGTGATATATTTATTATTATTAACTGCTTTAACCAATGTAGCCACCCCTTCCCATAATAACCCACCATAAAATTGTATATATCGTTCTATCTATACCTTTATCCAATCAAGGTTGTTTGTAATGTATAAATGCAGTGCATCCCACTCTCAACCAACTATATAAAATATATAAATTTATCAATTATTAGTTACCATGATACAACTTAATAATTGGTGGATGAATAAAAATTAAATAGATAAGATAAAAATAAAAATTAATAATCAAAATTATCATAAATATTTTCCATCTAATTACCTTTCACTTTCCTCATTCTACCTTCCCCAGTAGGACCTCCCCTTCAAATTTTTTGATAGGTTTGACATTCCAAATGTGAGGCACATTAATATATACTACTGATTTAGGAAGATATTGACTTATATATGCCAAGGATGAGTATATCACATAGCCCTCAAGCATGAACCCCTCAGGATGTGTTATTTGTCTAACAAAAACCTTTAATGATTTTGAATGCCTCTCCACCATCCAAATTGATCTTGTGTGTATAGGTCCACACATTTTAATCTCCTCAACTAGGTGTATGAGGTAGTGTCCTTGTGAATTGAAAAATGGTGGAGGTAGATATGTTTTGTATTTCACACATTAACCTAGGAGTTTATCTACTTCAACACTGTATATCTTCTTTATGGATTTCCTTTTATGGAAATAACCTACACATGTTGCAACGGGTTTCAACAAAAATGTATATAAATTACAAGTAAGACACATGTCAACAGAATCTTAAACTAGTTTTTGCATAAAAATCATTGGTTGCCTAATGTATTTGTCACGATAATATATAACATGTTTTATGGCATTTTTAAATTTGTTTGGAAGAGATAAAGGTAAAACATGTTTTTTTTGTCCAAGGAAAAACAATCAACACTTTTAAATATATATAAAACAAATTATATTTTTCTATCCCAAATGGAAATCTTGTGGTTATTTTCCTCATACAAGTATCTGAATAAATCCTTTCCCCTATGCATGGGGATGATATGTCTATGCCTTTACTAAATTTTGATATATTTATACATATCAAAATATATTTCTCATATATGTCCTTGCATACAAAATCGAAAAAACCAAATTAAAGGAAACATATATGTCTGTGAAGTGTGGATAATTTTTAAATTAGTCCCAAGGGTTGAGAAAAAATTATTGTGGCTAGCCTTCTTCAGTATTTGTGATCTTAAATATTCCTCTGTTCATATCCAATCCAACATTAGATATGGAATCTGCTATGGAGTTCATGAGGGAGATCCTTGTACCACCATTTTGAAGAAAGCCCATGGGTAGCCTTCTTGAATTTCAGGTTCTGGAAGAGAGGATGAGATGGAGGATGGGTTTTTTGTGATCATATTGTTTGTTATATCCAAGCCATTTAGGGGAGGGTTATCATTATAGAATATATGTCTTTATATTAGAATATGGCATGGGTTCGTTCTAACCATATACACCAAGCCACTATTAAAGGGAGTGCTTTATATTGTAATGTATGATGTCACATGTAAATCCATTGTGAATTACATTACTAAATGGTGGGACCATCACAAACATATTTATTTCCTTAAATTGAATGAATTTCCTTCCATACATCTCATGTAAATAAGCACCTTATGAGAAAAATTTCCACTTTTCATAATCCAGTGAATAGAGGAATATACCAGGGCCACGAAAGGATTGTTTTTTAGGATTGTCCCATGTTGAGTCTTTGTTTCATAGGATAAGCCACATAAATAATTTTTATTTTGGGGAGAATTTTAGTTTTAGATTCCTCCCCCACCCCCTACCTCCCCATACTATGTAGGCGCATTGTTATGGTCTTCCATTGGCATGCACAAGTATCCAAATCTCCTAGAGTATTCAGCATACAGACTAGGGGCCCAAACCTCTAAACCTTCATTTTCAAAGAGGGAGACCTGTGAGTTTTTTAGTGCTTTGATGTATTGATCCCATGTAATTGTAAAACCATTCTCTAGGCTAAGATATTTAGACGACAACCAATATTAGTGTCCCCTCACATAGTTAAAATATGAAACTTGGTTTAAAGTAACAAAAATGTCACCATTTAGTATTTGAATCAAGAGATGAGGGAGTAGATGGCTTTGTTGACACCATATCCAAGGATCCAAACCAATTTGAATACAAGATCCATTTGATATTTCTACCAATGAGAGTGAAGGATTTTATGATAACATTCTAGATGATGGAGGGTTTTTTTGCCATTTTTTTAGGTCTTATCCAATCCAAAAATGATAGAGGACTTATATTATTTTGATATGTGAGCTAAACCCATTGATTTGTTCCTTGTATGAGTTTCTACATAATTTTTATTGCAAGGGCTATTGAATCTCTGAATTTTTCTCCTTTTGAAAATCCATATTTCCTTTCCACCCATTTAATTACACATCAACACCTTCTGTGTGGCGAAATGTTGAACCTATGAATTGTCCTCCTTTTGATAATTCATCTTTCTTTCTTCCACCCATTTTGTTACACATTTTCACTTCATCCCATCTCATTCATGAATTAAAATTCATTCAGGTCATATAGGTTACATTTAAAAGGTAATTATCCATCAACATATCAAAATCTATGTTTTCTTTAAAAAATTGGTTTAAACTATACTAGAGCTACTGAAATGTGCACTTTCTACAGCTAACTTGAATTTACATAGCCAAATAAAAAGTTATATAGGTTTGAACGTGTTAGAGAACAACCAAATCACATGGGTAGTTTCCAAATGTCATCAATATGGAAGTCCACCTATTGGTTACAGATGGAATCTCGCAGGATAAGCATATCGCATTGGTCAAATCTATGGCCAATGTGGCTATGGAATACCTATTTCACACAAAGTATTAAGAGATCGATTCTACAATCAATTTGCGTGAATAAATAGCAAGTGAGAAAGATCTGAAGAACATGATTTAAGCTAATGACATGTCAATAAATGTCTTCTCATGATTCACTCCCTTCAGTAGTGAATCATGAGAACTGAAATTAATTTTTGATTTATAAACATAGATGTCAAATTTAGTTCTCATTTCTAGACAATAATTCCTTAAGTGTTTAATCTTGAAACCATTATAAAAAGATTCTTCTTTTTTAAAGTAAAAGATAGTCAATTTAGGTTTATAATTTTTTTATTAGCATTTCCTATTGTAAATTATATTTTTACACTTCAAGTAATACAAGCTTTATTCATGGCATATTCGTGATTGTGTTGGTGATTCAAGTCTCATATTCTTATTTTTTAATAGCTCACACTCATCAGGAGGGCCCCTTGAGGGTTTGTGAGGGATAGTATAGATGTCATTTGCTTCTTTGAATTAATTTTCTTATGCTCTGCAACTAGATTAAAGTTTATTTCACTTGGTTGTTCAATTCATTTACATGCTCCATTTCATTTCAATCCTATGTTTTTAAATTATAATTCTACCCATTCTCCTTTGTTTCTTTACAAGTCAAATGCTTGATAAAAATACCAAAAATATTTACTTTGATTATATTTTAGATTAGTCTCGTATTTATGATCAGTCCTAGTTCTGTATGCTCACACCAATAATCTCTTAAGGCTTCTCACACCTTAATTTCTCTTTGGTTCCTACTTTCTAGAACAATTTCAATTCCAAAATCTTACATCAATTTTGGTCTCACAATTTGATAGTTTAGATTTCCTTTCAAGTCTCATGATTAAATTTACTTCCAAATTTATAGATTAAACTTGGAAGACATTTATAGAAAATATTTGCTTAGATAATTTTCATTTCAAATAAAATAGCTTAGGTTTCCTTTCCAAGCACAATAGAGTAAATTTCTCTTTCAAGAATTCAATAGAATAAGGTTTCATCTCCTTGTTTAATAGAATGGGATTTTGAAGCTTTCACATTAGTATAGAATTCATTTAAATTCCAAGTCTTGAATTTCGCAACTTGTTAAATTTTGGTATTTGAGAAAGAACATGTGTGTGTGCTTAATAAGATCTAATCATTAGATTTGATTTTCGTCTTGCAATTAGAATAATATTCTTTTCAATTAAGAGTTGATGGCCTAGCATATATAATGTAAGTATACTTCGCAAGTTCACAAACCTTGGATTGATAATTTAATGTAAATTAATTTAAGCAAGAATTAAATTACCCTACAAGGGCCTTTGAGAACTAGAGAATATTTTTTAGACCTTAGCATCTTAGATATATTGGAATGGAAATTTTGTTCTAAGTAGTAAGTGTGAAGGTTTTTTCTCCCTTCTTTCCCAATCCAAACAAATTAGGTAGATAGTTTATATATTTTATGAAATAACCCAATGGGAATGGAAATCTAGGCTAAATAGTTCTTATATATATGGATGGCTTCTATAATTTCTTTGCAAAGGACCATTATACCAACCCTAGGGATCCATTTATTTCACCAGACATAGATTCACTTTTCCACCTTTTTAAGTAACAAGTGACAATTACATTTTGTGTAGTGGTTAGGATTTAGGATGAAACCCAAGTATTTTATACCCTATTTTATCTCCACAATGTGAGTAGTCAATAGGATCTCAAGCCAGTGTTTTTTTAGCAGACAATCCCCACCAGTAAAGAGAGGATTTTCTGAGATTTATTTTCATGTGTTTTTCCTTAGTGGAAGTTTCTAAAATAACCTTCAAGTATTATATATGTTCCATGTTATCATCCTAAAAAATCAGTATAACATTCACAAAGAGTAACCGAATCAAAGATTGATGGTGAGAAATGAAAATGCCTCTGAAGTGTGCATTTTATTTTGCGTTTGTAACGAGTCTACTAAGACCTTTTGCTACAGGTAGAAATAATATAGGAGATAATGAGAATCCCTGACAAAGACCTCTCACCACATTAAATAAAGTGGAGGCTACTCCATTTATCATAAGTGCAAGAAATGAGATATTGATACAATTTAGTACCCATGAGATCAATGAATGGTAGAAAACAAAGTGGATTAAGAGAATTCTATTATAAAGCCAATTGATCCTATCAAATGTTTTTAAGAGGCCGACTTTATAAAATACCACATTTTGTTGCTTCATATGAATTGAGTGCAAACCTTCCCAAGGCAAGGCCAATAACTTAATGAATTTGGAAGACTGCTAGAAAACTAGTTTCTCATGGGCGATATGTTTCAAAAGGATGTATTTTAGGCAATATGCAATAAATTTTGAATAAATGTGCAATAAAGTATTTTCCTATAAGTTCTATAAAATTCAATGAACCTCAGTGTTTTATCACCTGAGAAATCAAAGCATTCAAGATAAAATTATATAGTGAGGCCATTTGGCCCAAGGATATTTGCATTTCAAAATTGTGAATGAGATATTGGGAAGACACCTATGATTTTACCAAACGAGTAATTACAAAGATAAAACCTTCCTGAAATGGTCACAAAAGTATAACATTGTAATATGCTCAAACCACGAAAATTTTCCTTAGCCAACAAATCTACCACATAAAATATATTCAAACTCAACCCTTCTTTCAAATGAGTGTGACTATTTTTTCCATAGAGATAATTTCAAAGTGAAATATGTTTGATAAAACATGAGATAGTGATGTCCTTTTTAGGATAATTGGGCCTTCTTTATATATTAATGACGTGGCTCTAGAAGGGATCCAATTTTCCGAAAAAATCATGGAGCCAACCTTTAATTATTTCAAAATTTGAATTTTCAAATTCATAGATTATGGAGCCTACCTGAGTTCCAAATTTTGAATTGTTTACTGAATAAAAAACCTTTGACACAATCTTCCTTAGCAAGTTCATTTTAGGCTATAAAATTCCCTATTCGAAGGGTTCATTTTGTCAATGTTGACCTTAACCATACCATTTGGGGCTCGAACTTTGAAGGGGCACATCTCCTCAACTACAAGGAGCTATGTGGCATGCCACCTACCATTGGAATCGACACGATGAAGATAATCAAATGCTAATGGTATTGCTTTCCAATTTACTAATATTCCCTTTGAAAAGATTCATTAAGATACGAGAATCATGTCCACACTACAAGAGCTTCTCATCCTTCGAGGGCTTCCTATTCATTTGTGCTTCCAATCAATGCAATCCACAAAGATATATTAATAGCATTCAAAGGTAGATGTTTCCATAAATGACAAAACCATTAAAAAATATGTCGTTTTTTCATTGATGGAAACACACATACTCCCCCTGTGATTATTGATCCCCTTATATCCATGCATTTGATGGAAACACACATACTCCCCCTGTGATTATTGATCCCCTTATATCCATGCATTTGATATTCCTTTCCTGGTTTCTCTCCCCCTTTTACATTAATTGAAAAGGGTAACTCCCCCTAACAAATTATCTTTCTATGTCTTCCTACAATATTCCTTTCTCCCATTGACTAATTATTTCCCATGACATGTTGGGTGTGGAGCCTAATTATCTTCATAATTCAAAGGTCTTGTTTCAGCCGCGTTTGGACTCAATCCTTAACAAGGGCGATGTGGGGGTGCTTTCCCCGCCACTTCTGCTACTGGGGGGTCTTAGCCCCTTCATGACAAGGGTTTAAGGGTAGAACCCCTAAAATAAAATTTTAAATAAAATTTGCCTTGTAAAATATTATAATTTTGTTGTCAATCTATGACGTTCATTAGGTGGAGGATGTAATCATAGAAGTTATGTTAATTTAAGGATTTTTTCCCTAGAAGTAAACCCCGCGTTTATATGATGGAATTGTATTGAGGTTGTGTATTATTTTGTGCGAAGAAAAGATAGGAGACTATGTGAGAGAGAAGACGAAGTTATAGCGGATTTGTTGTAGGTTGTATCCCTTCAGTTGATTGGATTAATTAGAGAACTTTTGAGGTCTAAAATGGGCCTCCTAAGAAAAATGTACAACTAAAATAAAATTTATAAGAACTAATAGGATTCAAGATGATGATGTCAGCCATGGGGGATGATTCACTATTTTGGGGTAAAAAACTAAAAAGATTAAAAATTAATAAAACAATAAAACTACTTTTTCAACTTGTATTTTCAACTTATCTCCCTAAGGTTTTTTTCAAATTTCGAGCAGGAGTACTCATTGGATGAAAATTTTAATTCATCATCCAATGAGTACCCATGTTTCATACTTGTGATGGACCTTTATACATGAAAATTTAGAAATACATGAAAAAACGTGATTGCAATCATGTTTTTCATGTATTTCTCATTTTTCGTGTAGTAGGGTCCATCAAAAGTATGCAACATGGGTACTCCTTGGATGAGGAATCAAATTCTTCATCCAATGAGTATTCTTGCTCGAAATTTGCGTAAACCCATAGGGAGATAAGTTGAAAATACGAGTTGAAAAAGTAGGCTTTTCTTTTTTCCCTCTAAAATTTGATGATGTAATCTAATATTAATTTATTATTTTCACTATTATTTTATAATTTCCTTAGGAGGTCCATTTTAGACCTCAAAAGTCCCCTAATTGAATATAAAAGGAAGGACGAGTTTTTTCTACATGGACGTGGCCTGGATTGGTTAAACCACATATATTTGTGTCTCGCTTATTTTATGATTTTCCCTGTTTGTGTTTCTGCAATATTTTAGGTGTTCCATTGCTTTTTTATTTAATTTGTAAGAATTGGTATGAGAGCTAAAGGTCTATTTGGATAATAAAATCATAGGAAGAAAGGGTTATTGGTTCGAGTGGGAGCAATGACAAAAGATGATATGCTTACGGTTGATAAATTCAATAGTCAAAAGTACCAACTATGGAAGATGCAAATGGAGGATTATTTGTATCAAAATATATTTACCTACCATTGAATAGAAAAGAAAATAAGTTGATGAGTATGACATATGAAGAATGAGATATTCTCAATAGAAAGGCACTAGGAGAAATAGGATTGTGCCTAACAACGTTAGTGGCTTTGAACATTTCAAGGGAAATGATAATAGAAGATCAAATGAAGGCATTTTTCAATCTATATGAAAAACCCTCAAACTCAAACAAGGTATTTCTTATGAAGTTTTTATTTAATATGAAGTTGCTAGAAGGTGGATCTATTGTTGATCATTTAAATGAATGTGTCACAGTTACGAATCAGTTAAGTTTCATAGGGTAGAACTTTGACGATGAAGTTAGAGATATTTAGTTTTTGTGCTCACTACCGGAAAATTGGAATGGCTTAATCATGGTTATCAATAATTTTGTCTCTTTTTCTAGTACTATAAAGTTTGATGATGTTGTTGGTATTATCCTTAGTGAGGAAATGTGACAGAAATCTTAGGTGAGACATAAGGTAATGCTTTGACTGCAAAGATTAGGGGAAGAAAACTAAAGAGAGAGAAGATCCCAAGTTATTGCAGTAAGTCAAGGAAAGGCATATTCAAATCCATATCAGAGATAGTGTGCTGCAAATGTGGGAAGAAAGGACACAAGAAGAAATATTGTAAATATCAGAAGGGAAAACAAGGAGATAGATAGTAAGAGAACAATCAAGAAGTGAATGTAACAAGCGATGTGTTGCAATTGATTATTCCATTAGAAAAATTTATTTGTCTGGGTGGTAGAATCATGGGCTTCATTCCATACCACACCCCATAGGAAACATTTTAATGTCTATATTCAAGGAGATTTTGGACAGGTTCATCTAGGTGATGATAAACCAATAGAATGTAAACCAATGGTTGTTAAAGGAGGTAAGGCATGTTCTAAATCTAAAGAAAAATATAATTTCAATAGAGAAGTTGGGAATTAAAGGTTGTGTAAAAAAATTTATAACAAAGCCTAGAAGGTCACTAAAGGAGCCCTCGTAATAGAAAAAGGAGAGAAGGTTGGTACATTATATTTATGTAATGGTAATTTTGATTCTAGTAATGTTTTAACTTCCACAAGAGAAGATATTGCATTGTGGCATCATAGGCTTGGGAGCATGAGTCAGAAGGGGATGGAAATTCTTCACTCAAGAAATTTGTTGCCAGGTTTGAAGCATGTTGATTTTCATTTTGTGAGAATTATGTTTATGTAAAATATATTAGAGCCATATTTTTATATTTGGGAAAGAAACGAAGAGTGGAAAATTAGAGCTTGTGCATACATATGTATAGGGACCAGCTCAAGTATCATCTCTTTGTGGCTTCCATTATTATGTTACTTTTATTGATGATGCAACTAGGAAAACTTGGATTTATTATATTTGAAATAAATATAATGTCTTTGATACTTCTAAGAAATGGAAATATTTGGTTGAGAATGAAATAAGAAAGAAGTTGAAGTGTCTCATATCAGATAATGAAGGTGGACATTGTAGCAAGGAGTTTGAAAATTATTTTTCAAACTATGGAATTCATAGAGAGAAGATAGTTCCAGGAACACCAGAAGGAAATGGTGTGTAAGAAAGAATGAATAGGTATCATGGAGTGTTCATGGTGTATTAGATTCCGTGCAGGATTACCATTACAATTTTGGTAAGTTGCTATAGATATTGTTGTTTACCTAATAAATAGAAGGCCTTTAAGTTCCTTGGATGGTGGTATTCCAAAGGAGGCATGGAAAAATATAGAAAAATATTGCCTTGTAAGATATTGTAATTTTGTATTCAATTTGGGTCATTTATTAAGTAGAATAGCTTATGGTAGAAATTATCTTAATTTAGGGTTTTTCCCTTAGAAGGAAACCCTTAGTTTATATGAGGGAATTATATTGCGGTTGTGTATCATTTTGTGTGAGAAAAAGAAAGGAGATTGTGTGAGAGTGAAGAGGAAGTTACAAAAAATCTGTTGTAGGTTGTATCCCTTCAGTTTGTTAGGTAATATAAAAGTAAGGATTGGAGGTTTATCTATGGACGTATCGCAATTGGTTAAACCACATATATTTGCATCTCACTTGTTTTATACTTTTTTGAGTTTGTGTTTCTGCAATATTTTATGTGTTCCATTGTTGTGTTATTTAACTTCTAACATGACATATTATGCCTCTCACAATTTTCCACAATTGATTCCACCTGTCAATACGAATTACAGAAAATATTTACCTTTATGACAAAAACAATGATTCCCCCTGTAATTTTTCAATCTTGAAAATTTTCCTTTGCTTTCTAAATATGCTACTCCACTGCACACAAATTTGATTAATCTACACACAATTTTGATTATTACACTAAGGACTTCTTCACATCTCATTTTTCATTCAAAATACCAAAGAATAGATCTTGCAATTTGTAATCAATGCTACTTAGACTCCCCCGCTTCAAAATTCACAGGAGAGGGAGTCTTCAAGCCAAATTATTCAAAATAATGTATGAACCTACTCTACTGCAAGATAACCTTCCTTTGTACGTGGAGATTCATCATGGTGTTATGACTTCACAAATCATGGGAACATGACTTCTAAGATTTCTTTATTCACCTATTCTTCTTACTTTTCTCTCGTTCTCCAAATATTCTTGTATCTAATATTAGTATTTTTCTTCATAGAATATTTTATTATCTATATACAATCATGATTTGTGTCCATAGTTATGGAATTTAAAGCATTCTAAATGATCCCTAAAAGACGAATCAATTGGCATATACCTTCTTCTGATGAATCAATTTGAATATTTGTATTGTGATTCTGCAAATTTCCTCTAGGATTTTGATAATGATCTTGATAATCATCCATGTGATAAGGTTTGCAATCCCTAACCTTATGCCCAAATTTAGTCCATGAAAAAAATAACCATTAAACATACTAGGGTACCTAGATGAAATGGATTTCCTTGATGTTGTTGATCTTTTGAATACATTTTTACTTGGAGGAGGCTTAGTCCTTTGTTGTTCCTTGTCCTTGATAACCTCAGCATAATTGTTTGGAACAAAAACACCTTCAATATTCTTTTGTCTTTCATTTTGGCCTTTGAAGTATTTTTCTATCAAGCTTCTCTTCAATCTTTCTTTGTGAAGGATTGGAACTTGTTCCTTCAATGCAGGGAGCTTCATATACTTCTTTTGCCTTCATTTTAAGTGATACAGTTCTTGATCCTTCTCATTAATGACATGGTTCTTCCTCTCAACATCATTCATTTACAAAATAAGTTCCTTTTTATTTTTATTAACTTATTCCTCATACTTCAAAAACAATTTCCTTTAGTTTGTTTGTTAAGAATATGCCTCTCTTTTCTGCTTCCTCAAATTGAATTCTTAGGAGGGAAAATCTTTTGTCACTTCGTAAAAATCCTACATTTGTTCCTTCTACCATTCATTTACCTTTATGATCCTATTTATTTATTCCAAAGATGCATCAAGTTCCTTTTACTTTTGAATAAATTCATCTTTAAGTATTTGATTTTGCTTCCTTATTTTGTTAAGATCACTTAAGGCACTGACCAATTCACTCTCCATGTTGACTTCTACTTCTTCTTCTTCATGGTCACTAGGATTCTCTGATTATCATCACCGGCTTCATATTGACCTGCATGCTTATTTAATTAGATATTTTGAAGATTCTCCTGAATATGTTTGGTTTATGAGCATTGACGTATTGGATTTCACAGAATATAAAAAGGAACTTAAAATGACATATACGGATTTTGAATTGTACCTTCCCGATTCATTGGTAGATGTATTTCTAGAAACAACAAAATGCCATACATCATATCCAAGAACTCCCAAATAAACTTCCATTCTACCTCTCCAAAATTCAAAGCATGATTAATAGAATAAAGGAACTAGATTAGCCTATTTCTCTTCATCAACAGTAATAGGTCTTGAATCTAGTGCATTATTAGAGACTTCCATTGATCATTTGGATGTGTGCTTCCTTTACTTTCCCATCTCTGATCTCTTGAGAGCTTCCTTCCAACTATTATGCTACAACTCAAGGAACCTACTCTAATTCCAATTGTTGGAATATTCACCAATAATTAGAGTGAGGGTGAATTAGTATTGGGCACTTTTTAGATATTTTAATTATATCATGTAAACATTAAATAGTTAACACAATTCAACAATGCACAACATCAAAGACAAAACACAAGATATTTTTAAGTCGAAATACTTCCAGGAGAAGAACCACCAAACTCTTTTAATTTATGTCTTAAGGAATGCATCAACAAGAAGCTCCAACTTCCAATATTCTCCAGCAATAACTAGAAGGAGGCTCTAACCTCATTATCTATCATATTTTACTAAAAGGATGCATCAACACCCTAGTTTACCAAATCCAATTGGAAGTAGGATCCAACCTCCTGGTTTTATCAACTACAACATCCTAATATACCATCTCCAATTTGATTAAGGCTCCAACCCCCCAGTTTTATTAGCTCCAACTAAAAGGATGCTCTGACTCCCTACAAGATCCAATTTACCCTAGCACCACCATTCCACCCTAAAGTGTTCTTAGGATCCAACTTGAAGGGGATTCTAATCTCCACTTTTCACAACCCAGCCACCCTAAAGATGAAAGAATAAGATGGACCACGTAGATTATGATGCTCAGTCACTGTACTTGATCACTACATTTGATAACCACTTCTCTGACCATTGTCCAACCATTGTTGTCAGTGGAACACACACATTGTCACTACATTACTTACTCATTTGCTATCATAACCTTGACACTCATCATTATAGTTGTTACACTAGTATCATATCAAACATGCGTCAATGTTGTACTAGAAACCTACATATATTTTCCCACATCCTCTGCATCAATGTATTAGTAATATATCAAGCCAAACCCTAGGAGAAATGTCTTTAAATAGTGATATAATGGTATATGATCATTAATTTGCAATTTCTTATAGCCTTGAAACTCTTCAATAAGACAACTTGTAGTAGAAATAATATTTTTCCTCTATCTCAACATATATATCAAACCCTAGGTTTGCCCAAAACATCAACAACATATCAAACCCACTCTCTTCTCATGTGTATTGTTGTCTAGTCATAGCGACAACATGACTCTGATCATTAATGTTCAATCAAAGTAGCCCAATCCTTTCTTTAGTCTTGCAATGCAAGCACATTAGTTACAAACCCTTCATCAAAACCGTGCTCACAAGCATAGTGCCAAAAAATTAATATAGACATAGAAACTCTTATGGCATATCAATACATTTATGCTAGCAATACAAATCTCTTTGCATGATTAGCAAGCCACAATATTGCAATAGTGAAATATTGGCTCAAAAACCAACTAGATATGCCAATATTCTCATATCAAAACCTACAGTTTGAATAGTACACAAATATGCTCAGCAACATATCCAGTCCCCTTCTGTCATCCATACAACATTGTCAATTCTAGGCTCATAACCAGTCATACAAACACTAGTACAATAAAAATATACTACACTATATTCACATTCATCAACACTACATCGCATAGGATATGGCATCCTCAAACTCTATCCTTTGATCTCTGATCACACGTGATAAGCAATATGCTTTCTCAATCTATCATTTGCATGACATTAAATCCCATAAATAAATCACACACACGTTACACACCATTTTCATACACACATGAACCAAACAGTCACTTTTATAGAGCGCACAACATTCAACGATCTCATTAATTTAACACACTGGTGTTTATCATTTAATCAGTCAATAATTCTTTATCATTTTAATTGCACTGCTACCGGCATTTAGTCACATGACTTAACCATACTCATTGCATGAAAGAAAAATTTAGATAAAATTGCCTTGTAGAAATATTGTAATTTCAAAGTAAATATGGGGCATTCATTATGCAAAAATATGATGGTTGAAGTTATGTTCATTTAGGGGTTTTTACCCTAGAAGGAAACCCTCGATTTATATGAGGGAATTGTATTAGGGTTGTATATTATTTTGTGTGAGAAAAACAAAGGAGATTGTGTGAGAGAAAAGAGGAAGTTACAATAGATTTGTTGTAGGTTGTATCCCTTCAGTTTATTGGATAATATAAAAAGAAGGATTAGTTGTTTCTTCGTGGACATTGCCCAAATTTGGTGAACCACATATATCTATGTCTCTCTTTTCTTTCTTTTTTTCTTTTTTTCTTCTTTTTTCCACAATATTTTTTGTGTTTCATTGCTCTGTTATTTAATTTCTAATAATCAGCACTTAAATTTGTTGCATTATTACCTATGGAAACAGCTAGAATCCTATGAGTTTGGTAATGAACACAAAAATTGATACACTTATCTTCATCTAAAATATTAATATATACGACTAATAGCTAACTTACCATAGCATTTAAGGCATTTAGATAATCTATCACCAAGTCTCCATCCTTCATCCTTGGGTTATATAGTTTTTTCCATAGGAACAATTTGTTCATGAGGGACTTAGACTAATACAAAGTCCCTAAATATTCCCACAACTCCTTCACTATAACTTATCCTAAAACATTAAATAATTTCGAATCTAAGAGACACAGCCATATTGTGCTCTTTTCCTTTTGATCCAACTTTTTCCACTCTTCTATCGACATTCAAGTTGGTGTAGTACCAAGATCTATATTGATCCACTAATACTTCCATTTGGATATTTCATAGCTCAAAACTTTACCCATTGAATTTCTTAATCTCTATATTTGAATTTCTCGCCATTTCCTTTCACTACAATAATCAATTCCATTTATGTCCACTATAATAAGGTCTACAACAGGCTTGAGCCAAACCCTTAGCGACAAAGGCATCCTCTTGAAGCCAAAACTACTTTCATACCAAATGTAAGTTTTAACCCTATAAAGTTAAATTTTATGAATAGATTCTTAATAATATAGAAAATATGAAATGATACGCATACATTAACAAAAGTATTTTACCCTAGAAAACCAAATCGTGAAAACAAGAAATGGTTTTCATTATATATCTCTTTATAGGTATTATAATACAATACAATATTATATATATGTATATATATATATATATATATATATATATATATAGTATTGAGAGAGAGAGAGGGGCATCCATAAGCTTCCAATTCATTTACTTTGGATTAGAATACAATCGTAGTTCCTTGATTGGAATTACAAAACATGAGCTAAACTACCATGTGTTGCAAAACTGCTAAAAGCGAAAACCTACCAAAAACTACCAGAACTAGGCACAAAAAGCTGCCCAATTTTTTTTCAAGGGCACTTCTCTCAAACCCCCGTGTAGGGGGGATTTCCCCCCATGAACCCCTTTAGTATGGGGGCTTCATCCACCTTGAAACTCCCGCAAACATGAGGTACAATCACCCCCCTTGTGACCCCCCACTATTCCTAATGCAATGTACAATGCATGGGATTATCCATGCAAAGAATATACCACATGCCAAAAAAAGTCGAAATAACCACCTACCCAAACCCTAGAATATTTAAAAATAACTATAAAGGAAAAAATAAGCATGTCCATGCTCCAAAGTGGAGAATATTTTGTTTCCTTAACTTTTCATTTATCCACATACTCCTCTTAAACTTTATTAAATACTCTAATCAAACTAATAATGGGTGGAATAATGATTTCATTTAACATTGCCTCATCACACTAGATGCTCTAATCAACAACCCCACCTTAGGATTATCACACTCGTTATCTAACTCACCTCCTCCTATCTCCATTTTTCCTATCTTTATGTCCTTTTGCACCCAATTTTCCTCCTTAATATTAATTGAATTAAATAAAAACATCTTAGTGCTCTAAGACAACTACAATATTATACAGCTAGCATATAGGATTTTGTAACTAAAATTTAAAAAGTATGAAAATTCTCAACAAAATATTTAGGAAGAAAAGTTTTGCTTTATTGCTTGAAGCTTTCTTCTGCTCATCATCACTTTTGGATTCATCCCAACCATTAGTTTCCTCTGCCATTTTTATTCTCTCTACCATTTTTCTTATCCTCACTACCATCTTTCTTATCCACGTCACCACCATCTTTTTAACCCCTCCTTTTCTTCCATTCTTCTTTTCCATTTGTTACTTGTCTCAATCCTTTGATGTGGGAAAATATCCACAAAATTTATTAGTCCTTGTATGGAAATATTATAAAGAATCCTTTTAGAAATTGAGAAGAAATTATCATCTTGGCAACACAAAAAACTAAAACTATGTGATATCCAATTATACACATCTATTAGATATGTTGGCATGAGAGAAAGATACAATCGTGTTGTTGTTTAGTTTCGTTTATATATAATATTACAATTACTATGCTGCCCAAGTAAAATTGGATAAGTTTGTAACTATGATTCTATTGGTTAAAACAAGGAAGAATACATCAATGAAGGGCCTATGAATACGTTGGGGGTCATTTACGGTCCCCTTGAAACTATAAAAAATTATGAAACTATTAATTGTGAAGACATTGTATTTTTTTATGTATTATTTGAGAAAAAATCATTATTTATTCGAGACTCCTTAAGATTCTATATTTTAGTATATATTTTGCATATGTTTTATTTCATGAATTTTGTATACTTACCTTGTTATCATAGCAGTGTAGTATATCTATACATATGGGTTTTAGGAGATGATGTCAAATGAAAGAGAACAATAGAGGAATTCTTACGAAAGGGAAATGGAAAAAAAAATCAAAAGATTAAGATGAATCCTAAAAATTAGGTGCAATTACTTACTCTATATACCTGTATTTATAGTTATAATTATTATATATATTTATATGCATGTGTATATATTACTTTTTTTTTGTAAGTGAGGGTAAGATATTTTTTAGGGCTCAAGGTTATTTAATAATAGGGCTTGAAGCCATAATAACAATATACGCAATATCAGTTCATCACGTCACTTGTGGAAATTGAACCTAGGTGGGGAAGATAATAACATTTCTCCCAACCACTCATGATAATTTCAATTGTCATACATACATACATACATACATACATAGTAATGTAGAGAGGTAATTGATGGAAAAATGGATAGGTTTTAAAGGACTTAACTAAGAAAAAGAAATTATTTGTAAGAGCTTATTAAATTTTTTAAGACTAGATTGAGTTTGATGAATCTATGCTTGTTAGAAGCATGATTTATATTGATTTTTTTGGTGAAATTTATTGAGTAAATTTAAGTCTTAATTGAATTTAATTGTATCAAGAGACGCATTCTACAACCCAATATGAGGGCGATGTGTGATTTCGTCCATGCTCAATATGTAGTTGACAAGTTTCCTTTTAAAATTAAAAAATATTTAGTTAATAAGAAAATAACTTCAGCTAGAACAAAACAAAGAATAAATGTATAAGTATACAAAATATAATTAATCTTAACACAATTGTACTCACTCAGTCTATTGGCATTAGTTTAGTTGGATTCTCTCAAGCTTTTGTAAGGTGGAAGTTTGTTGGATTTTCTCAACCATTCAAAAAGTGGAAGTTCACTTTACCAAAGTATCAACTTTAATCAAAATTAGTTTAGTAATCTTTAACATGAATCGTTTTACAACCAGCCACATATAGTTTTTATACCACTTCTCTTTTTATTTTGAAATATAAATCCTATCAAACTTTATTATTCAATTTATAAAAGGAAGTATAACACAAACTATAACATAATTATGATTTCGTGAGATCTACTTCTTTTATATGTTTGCATAATTGACTTAATATTGAAACAAGTTTCTAATATTTATCATTTGTAAGGATAATGTTTTCTGAGTTAATCTTAATGTGAACCATTATGATCATTTCAAAGACTGACTTTGCATTTTAACCAAAAGAAATTTGAATTGGCACAATTCCTTATCATAAATTTGGCATTTTTGGTTCTTTTTCCTTTACATCATTAGCTATGACCGAGACAAATAACCATATTGGGAAATCACATCATCATAGATGGAGCCATCATTAGTATACTACGGCCAAAATATATTTATTTTTTTGTAATAAGAAGAGTTTATAATTAGAAATTAAAATTACTTGCAAGTGTATACTTTTAGAATTTGAATTCATATAAAATGTTGGAAGAAAAAATGTGGAATGAGTGTGAAATTTCTAATATTAAAGAAGGAAATTTCACATTCATTTCACAATTCTTCTAGAAACAACAACCTTCAATAATAAATACAATTATTTGTTTTATCAAATATTTAAGATTTAATGTCATTATTAAATGAAAAAAATCACATTTAAATTTAAATTTGATAATATCTAAATCACATGGAATAGGATTAACCAAATTTAAATGGATGATATTATTAAAGTGAATTTCAACCCTTCTTATTACTTTTCCGAGAAATAGACTCAATACACTTTCGTATTTAAAATATAGATTAAATACCTATAAAGATTAAAAAAGTGAGAATTTTTTTAGATTCATCAAAATTAATAATAATGTCAATCTAAAACTACCTCCCAAAACAAAAATGTAATAAATATGGGTTTCATCAACACACTTTGCTTATTGCATGAAAAACCTGATATGGTTATACAAGTATTTATATTTACTACTCATCTCTTCAACATAAAACTAAGTTTTGTATTATTATCATTTACCTAATTTATCTTTGCCACATCCATTGTCATCTACAATAAGCGCAGACTAGATTTCCCTAATTTAGAATCAACACAAATAAATTGTGTCACTATTATAATTTAAGATCAACAATATAACGAAATTTCTCGAATTTCTAACCAACACAAATAAATGATTCTATTTCTATAACCAACCACCATACTGTAGAGGGAAAACTCAATTGTCTGGGGCATTAAATCAAATCCCAAATCAAGGCCAGTAATCTGATGGCTATTTTTTTCAAATGAAAGGTAATTATATGCAAAAGGATGATTATTGTTGAGGTTAAAAAAACAAGGCAGTTTAACTAATAGAAGAAATTATTTTTTTTATAACACTTCCCATTTCATCTACTAATTACATTATGCTATTTAGAAATACAATTTAAACAATTAAAAATTGCATCATAACTATATCATAAACAATTAAATATTTAAAATAGATCTTAACTATTTAAATTTATTGATTATAATATTTATAAGGATTCATAATACAAGTCATCTATATAAAAACAATAATAATAATAAAATATCATAGTTTAGGTTGACAATATGAGTGTGTGTGTGTTATTATCTATCTAAATATGGATATATGTGGTAAACAATGTGATTGATTCACTCTTTCACAAGATTAAATTATAGTTCCTCGTTAATGAATTTTAAACTATTAGTACTTTAATTTGCATATTATTTAAATTTCAAATTATGAAGTTCATCTCAAACATATACATATATTTCCACACTTTCTAGAAGAACTATGGAATGATTGTGAAACGTCATTCTTTAATGTTGGACATTTCACACTCATTCCATAGTTCCAATTATAACATTTCATATGAATTCAAACTCTAAAAGTCTACACTTGCAAAAAAATAATACTTTCTTACAATCTTCTAATTAAAAAAGAAAAGAAAAAATATATTATGTGGATATTATACTAATGATGGCTCCAGCTATAACCATGTAATTTCCAAAAAGGAATATATATTTGGACTGTAGCTAATAACATGAACCAAAATAAAGACAATTTTCAAATTTATGAAGAGGAATAACGTCCATTCCAATTTCTTTTGGTTAAAATACAAACCCCATCCCTGAAAATATCATAATGTTTCACCTTAATATTATCTCATAAAATTGTATCCCAGTCGATGATCAATATTACAAACTAGTTTCAATCCTAAGTGAATAATAAGATTGAAATGATTAGAGTTTGAAATGGAGCCTACCCAATGCACTAGGGTTTCGCTCTTCTACAATTTCGCAACTTGCATCACCAATGGTTACGAGCTTGAGAAATGTAGGAGAGGCGAGCCAAGTAATAGATTCAAAGCTCATCTACTCAACGATGTTAGACGTTGGTGTTTCATGGTCTTATGTTTTGAGAAATGGTTGACTCAATGTTGTAGATCACCTATGGTCTTTGAGGGAAAGAAAAGGCTCAAACTCATGGATCCTACCCATGATTGGGCTTTTTGTGAGTCTGTTGCCATGGAACTAATACTGAACCTAGGATCCAAAAACTATTTCAGCGGTTAGGGTATGAAACTTTTGAGGTGCTTGTGGCAAGCATGCTCAATCAGCCTGATGGCCAAATACCACTTTCTTTCAGTTTTGGACCCTTTTGCACACTTTGACCTATTATATACGCAGATTGTGGTGATCCAGCCGCCTACGCATATGTATGATATGATCCTCCAAGGAGACCTCCCTCGCATCCCCATGTATAAACTTGACTAAAGACAGGAAGTGATGGACCAGAAATCTTTGAGATATTCATTAAAAATAGTAATGGGAAGTCCTCCCTATTTTGAATCAGGGATTTGGACTCGATGGAAAATATGAAGCAATGTATCAAGAACAAGTTGGGAATTGTTGCAATTTCATTGTGCCTACCATTCCAAAGGAATATGCTCCAGTCTCCTTGTCTTATGAAGGACTACCACATCTCTAGGAACTATACCGAAGGACTACCACATCTCTAGGAACTATACCATTTTCTTAAACTTGAGGTTGCTTGGAGGAGCTATGAGTCCAAAAAACTCAAGGGGGTAAACCTCTTTGAAAGATTTGGTGTAAGAAAAGCTTTCAATTTAGCAAATCAACTTCAATACAACCTAGGACCCTATATTGTAGAACAAATGGAACAAGTACTAGTCAGGGAGGTTAATATTATATAAGTAAACTCCATTTTTTCTGCTCTTCAATCCACAGATGTAATATTTAGGTTCAATGTTTTTTGGCCTAAATCCAATGCTTTACACTAGGGGGTATTTTTATCTTAGACCCCTAACAGTGAGATCTATTTATGTTCTAAAAATTTCCTTATTGTCCAATTTGATACTCAGGAAGATCTAGAGAAAATAATGCATCTCGGACCTTGATTTTGGGGAAGAGTTTGGATCTTCATCACCCCATGGTTCCCAAATTTTGATTCCACAAAAATGGTTGTCTCAACCATGCCAGTTTGGGTAAGACTACCAAATATCCCCCTCCCCTTCTGGCACCACAAGGTCCTAAGGTCCTAGAGGACCCTGGTAAAATTCAAAAAGATGGACCTTGAAAGAATAGAGAAAGGTCTATTTATATTCACCAAAATTTATCTTGAAATAGGCCTCAACAAACATATACCTAACCACATTAACTGAAACATAAAAACATTAAGTGGACTCAAGTATTATATTATGAGAACATTGTTGGGTCGTTAATATGCCATTATTATTATCACTTTTGAACACTTATCCCGCCCATTTCCACTATTCTTCATCATATCATTTGTTATAATTTTTATCATCTTAAATCCATTTTATAATGATTAATGATGGTTATGGCATGAATATTATTAATTCTCCTTTATTTCTAAAAAATTGGTGATATGAATATTTTATCAATGATAGTTCTAATAAGTTGGTTATAACATTATTCACCATTTTTAGCCTCCAGGTACTCGGATTGAAGATTTTATTTTTAATCTTGCCAACTCAAAATTCGCGGTTTAAGGACGGAATGGATAGTTTTTCGGGTTGAGATTTATGAGCAAATGAAGACGAATCTGAAAATCCGTGGGAACATGGGTTTTGTCCAAACGGGCCCAATTAACTTCTTGAAGAAGGTTGCCCAAATTCAGGCTTGTACTAGGAGAAACACAGGGTCTTTGAGCACAATTTTCTCAGATTTGCAGGTTGCCGCCGTCCTCCAATCTCAGCTGCAAAACCCAAATTCGTCTTGCTTTTGTGAGAGATGAAAGGAAATATATTTTCTTGTTTTGATCATCTGGTTAGAATCAACCCAAATTTGTAAAAGAAATCATGTTGTAATTATCTATGTTGTAACTGCTCTCTGATCTTTCTCTATTTAAATGAAAACAAAGATCAGAGATGGGAATGGCTTCAGGATGACTTCAGAAGGGACTTTTGGGATTCGAATGATGGAATTGAGAGAGATGGAACGAGTATTATTTTGAACTGTAATTTTATTTGCAGACTCTCACTACTGAGAAGACACAACTCAATGTAATGCTATTCGATTTGATGATCAATATATAAGTAGAGTTATTATTCCTTCGCATCTTCTGAAGCACTATCGGCAGTGATCACTGGTGGTTAAGGGCCCGACCCCGGTGGATTCACTTGTCGTTCCTATACCATTATTTCATGATCTCTATTGTGTGATGGTTTGATTTTATTTCTACTTATCATAATCATGTAATTTTACTGCTTGGTATTTCCAGACTGAATGAATTGATCTGTTTTATATACTGTACTTAAATTGCATTGCTGTACATTTCCTTCTTAATAGAGCTCATTGCTTTTTGCCAGCATGTTGTTGTGCTGTTCATTTCATCTTCAAAGTTGCGCTGATCACTCCAGTAATTTAACAGTTTTCTGTTCATTACAGTTGTATAAGTTTGGCTATTTAGTTCTAATACTTAGCGCTGTTATTCATTTACTTTCTGCAATTATTTAAGCTTACCTTTCAGCATTCTTTTAGTTAGCACAATTGTTTCATTTTCATCAAGTTGTAGTAATACAATTGATTTAATTCTTTGCACTTTCCAATTGGTTATTTAGTGTTGTGTGTGAGATCAACAACTGTAAAGGACATTGGCTATCGCTGCCTAAGTTCTCAGATTGTGGATCTTATTTATGTTTGATTTCAATTGCATCAATATCCAGAGGAATGAGTTATTGCTACTGTATCCTCAATTGATGGTTGTTTGAGTGAATGATTTAGTTTAGAACATTTCAGTTTCTTGCTGTTCCATTTACTACTATTCCATTTTAGACTTGTTGTTCCATTTCCTATTTGTTGTTCTATTCTACTTTTTGTCGTTCCATTTACTTGCATTTGCTACTTTGGTGTGAGAGAAGGTCTAAGGCTGTAGTGAGCCTCAGCAGTTGCTACCTAGCTCCCAGACCTATGATCCATGCTCTAATTTCCTTTCCATCAGTTTCTAAAGGGATGGGTTATCGCTTCCGCACCCTTGACTGATAAGCTGTCTTGTGTGATTTTATCCTTTTGAAGTAATTTAGTCATAGTTTAGCATCTGTCTACCCTTGTATTTTTTGAACGCTATACTGCAAAACATTACTCTTAAGTAAATAGCCACCTCAGACTGAGTACACTCTTGAAATAAAAAGTTGTCCCTGGGTTGATAATTAATGTGAGGTAATTAGGAGTTAAAAAAAAAGACACCTTTTTATCGCTCCACAATGACCTCTTATGAGTCATGATCAAGGAAAATGAGGATAGTTCTTTTACTGTGTCAACCTCATTAAAAAATGAAACAGCTCCCATGAGGATAATTCCTTGTCTTGTGTCAACCTCGTTAAAAAATGAAACCAAGGATATGAGGAGAGTTCCTTGTCTTGTGTTAACCTTGTTAAAAAATGAAAGAAGGAATATGAGCATAGTTCCTTGTCTTGTGTCAAGCTCCTTAAAAAATGAAACAAGGAATATGAGGATAGTTCCTTGTCTTGTGTCAACCTTGTTAAAAATGAAACCAAGGAGTATAAGCATAGTTCCTTGTCTTGTGTCAAGCTCGTTAAAAAATGAAACAAGGAATCTAAGAATAGTTCCATGTCTTGTGTCAAGCTCATTAAAAAATGAAACAAGGTCCCCTGGAGAAAAGTTCCAAGTTGAGTCTTTGAGTAGATCTCGTAAAATCCCAGTCGAGTCTTTCACTTGATCTCGTAAATGAACCTTCATTGCATCCACCTGATAGTGACAAGTAGTCTACTTTGGTGAATGTAATGAAGCTTAGGGGGTATGCACCTAGAATCGAGTCATCATTCTCGGGGCATGTAAACCAATCTCAAGCATAGTTTTTCATGATTCAAGCTTGTGTAAAAATGAAATTGAATTCAAGCATAGTTATTCATTTCAAGCTTGTGTAAAAATGAAACTAAATTCAAGCATAGTTCTTCATTTCAATCTTGTCTAGAAATGAAATTGAATCCAAGCATAGTTTTTTGTTTCAAGCTTGAGTAAAAATGAACCCATTTCCATTTTAACCCTCGTGATTTCCATTCTATCAACCTTTTCTGTTAGATGAGCCTTGGTTTTTCTCCTTCCATCATCACTATCTTCTTGGACGATCATACACTTTCACTTGGCTATTTTACCCTTTTTGAGGAATAGTTGCAATGAGTGGTCTTATTAGCCAGCCTCTTCACATAAATCTAAATGTTTTGAGAAGTTCAAACATCACTTGAACCAGTTGCTATCCTAGACACCACTCATTCCTCTAACTAGAGTCCTCTTTAAGCTCTTTTCAGACTCTTGAAACATGAAAAGATTGTCAAGTGCTTGTCCTTTTCAGCTCGTTAATGAATTGGAAATGACATATAATCAGTATAAGTTTAACCCTTTTCTAGACTGAGTTAGATTATTTACAAAAAATGAATACGTTGATCGAACATGATCAATAGGTTCTCTCTTGTATTTATTTATGCTTTTTTGGATTTGAGAGGCAAATTTACGAAACAAACTTGAGTTTTTTTTTTGTCCCTTTCAAACTCTCTAAACATGAAAAGGACTGAGTTATCATTGTGATTAGACTCGTTAAAACATTAAATAGCGACAAACTTGTCCATCATGACAAGACCGAGTTTCACCTTCTCTAGACTCATTAAAACATCACATAGTGATGGATTCACCCAAAGGGTGGAATTATGCAACAAGCATATGTTATCCTCCTCAAACTTGATAAAAATAAAGAGGTACTGGTTAGTGTTGGACACCTAATCCTCTAAGGGTTGGTGTGGAAGTTGAATAGCCAAAAGGAGTCCAAGGGACCACTTGAAATATGAAACCAAGGGTCACTCCTATGTATTATAAATATGTATCATTGTGAATAATAAATACAATCTCATGTTTATCTTTCCTATTTTGTCTTTGCCATGTGTGTGCTTAACATGGTATAAGAGATGCAGAAGAATTATGGCTTGCTCTAACTTGAGCCACTTGTTTTGTGGACCCTCTAAATGTCAGTTCTGCCTTCCTACCACCTTCCTGTGTGTCAGAATTGCTATTATTATTCTTGTTGCATGTTGTCCCACTGGCCTCTCAGCTAGATTCATATTAGGTTCGTTGTTCTATTGCTTCTTTGCACTACTAAGTGTAACTCCTATGGTGTGTGTTGAAAGGAGTGTTAATTACTTCCTCTGTGTTGAAAAGAGCATTACTTCTCGATGAACTATTACAACATTGCTACTGTGCAAATAATTCATTCATAAATGCTGCTTCTCATCTATCTGAATATTAGGACACTGGATTAGATTATACAAGCTTCCTCTTGGAAGAAACTCAGTCAAAATAGAGAGATTCAGAGGCCGAGTTAGAGATCCCATAAAAAGAACAATATTGGGCTATGCAATCTTCACACTTCACTATGAAATTGCTCTAATGCATCTCTTGAAAAATATTGCTCAAGAAATTTCTTAACTACAACTTCCGTGCCATTCTAGTCTGCATGATAAACTTCTCCATAAGAACCTAGTCTGTTGCAATCACCTATTTGCAGATATTCCAAACAGATTTCACATTCTGCAACATCATTGATTATAGGGTGTAGATTATGTGTATTAAATGAAGACATAGGTCCTCTTTCCCCTCTGTTGTGGGAACGCTTGTAATTTTCATCCCTCAAATTTATGCTAACATCCTTGGATACAATACCCTTTTCCTTTGTAGTCTGAAGTGGGGAATGTCAAGCGGCATTGGTGGATGGAGTTTAAGCATATCTCTCACCACAGCTTGTAAATAAGGGAGGCGACGAAGATTAGATTCACGCACCATGCGCCCCATTCCAACAACACATTGCAGCTCATCCTTAAGCTTCTGGATCACCGGTGGGTTCCTCAATGATTCAGACATTGCCCACTCTATTCCTACAGCCGATGTGTCCATGCTAGCCATGAAAATGCAGACTCGTGCTCATTCATTTCACAAATAGCATTCACTACAATATTGTAAGTAAGCATGCTTGCTGATATACCAAAGCTATCTATATCTTTATAGATACCATAAGCCAATTTAGGGCTTTTAGATTCAATGACAACATTTAGTAGGGCATTAAAAGACCTGACATTCGGAGAAATATTGAGACTTTTCATTCGATTGAAGCTTTTAATGGCATGTTGAGGCATTCCCGCTACACCTTAGAGCATAATAATGCGATTTGCTTACTTGCAATGAGTGCTCCAGTATTTATTCAATGGCATCGAACTGCTTGGAGAATGATAATTTTTTCACAGTATCTTCATACAGAGATCTAAGGAAGTGGAACTTCGACTACTCTAATGCTTGCTTGAAGATTTTAAAAAGCTTTTGTGGGTTGGATTCAATCTTGAGAATGTTAACAGATTTATCCAATGTAAGGCGCTCTATTTAGACAAGGTGTGAGCAGAGGCATAGTAATGAAGATATTACAAGCCGATGGAGAAGATATTTTGGGCAAGGTAGGTGATTAATAGTGTGTGCCATGGTGATGCAGCCGCCAACATATCCTGCCATCTCATCATCAATAACAAGCTGCAAGCAAAATATCTACCAAATCTCGTGTGACATTGGGGTCTTTCTGGGCAATGTGCTCATCTACTATTTCCTCGAGGAACTCGTCTTGTACACAATGTATTTTCTTGATGCATATCTAGGCCAAGTATTTTCCAGTTAATTCTTACTTAGAAGTAGTGGACTGCAACCAAAATGAGGGTAAAAGAGTTGTTGATTCAAGGCTTTGTGACCCAAAATTCAGACACCATTTTGGAGTTTAAGAGTAGGATTTATGCATGATTCGATACTAAATTCCCATGGAGAATTTTAATCTTTCATTGAAGTTATTATATGCATTAGCATGTCCCTCAATTATTTAAAATTCCGGCATATGCATTGGTTAGTTGATGTGTTGAATTTAGTGGCATACTCATTGCACAGTTTGTGTAGCAATATTTAAAGTGTTGTTAGTTGCAACAATAATCCAACACATTTTGTGAAATTTCTAGCCTAAGGTATTAATATTGAAGAAAATGGCTAGGATTGATAGAGTTTTTTTTGGTATAGAACAATTCTTTTTGGATTATTGACCGCTTTAAAGGGTTATTTCACACTGGTTATTTGTTGCACATTTACAAAATATTTTGCAGTGACATTGTATTGCGAGTGAGTGTTAGCTCTTCTCTACAGGTTCATAATTGTGATAAGTTTTAAGTGTAATTTCAACCATGGATAAAATAACCAAAACTGATGAGGTATTAGAGTTCTTAAAAACTCTGATACATTCCTTTGATCATGACATAGTAAGAATCAAAGAAGCTTCTATTGTTGACATTAGAACCTGTTTGCAAAATGCACAAGAGAAGATAGAATTTTTGGAGCTTGAATCTCAACTTCAAAAAAAGGAATTAAAACAGAGGAGTCATCATTCTGAACCTATTTCTGTTTAGAACATTGAAACAGACACCCATAAGCAGCAAGTTGATTCAAATCCAATGCCCAATGAAGTAGCAGAATTGCATGCAGACTTAGAAATTCAGCCAACACTTCCCAAGCCAATCATCAGACCTTGGGAAGAGCTTGTCCATAACAAGCACAGAATATGTCTTGGATATGAGAAGGATGTGTCCTTTCATATTTTATATTACTCAAAGCCCATTCAGTTTCAGAGTGTTGGATTCCTTCATGACAGTTCACCTTCAGCTTCTGCCCCTCTTCCACAGCAACAATAATAGATTGTGAAATGTCAACACTGTGACCAAGTTGGCCATATGAAAGATCACTATTTTGATCTTCATCCATGTAAGCATTGTCATAAAACTAGTCATTCTTCAAACATATGCTTCAAAAAAAAAACATTATGCGGGGAAAATGATTCATCTTGGATGGATCGCATCTTGGCAATGGGCTTCAACAACCAAGAAGATATTTAACTCATACAACAAGATTTGTTCTCGAATAGTGAAAATTCTTGCAGTTGAGATCTCTTCATCTTCTCGCCTTGTATTTGATGGGGGGAAATAATGGTCATCTACAAGCTTCAAAGCCACATCAAGTGAGCCTGAGCCACAACCTTCCATACCAAATTCAGAGTTGTAGCTAGAGACAAAGATGCCCCTGAGCATGCCTTCAATTGGTGATACCTCTTCAAAGAATTGGGGACACTTCCTCTACCAAAAGACTTCAGCTTCTTGCCAGTTTTGGAAGAGTTCTAGGAATTGCATTAAGCATTCCAGAGTTGTTGTTCATCCTTAAACCATCATAAGTTGAGACCTCCCCTTTCAAGTTGAGGTTCTCCCTTTTATGCAAAGTGAGACATCCCTTTCAAGGTTGAAGGTTTCCCTCTTCAAAACATGAGAAGCACTTCCTCTAGCAGAAGACCTGAGCTTCATGCCAAACTTAAAAGAGTTCTGGGAACTGCACTAAGCATTCCAGTGTTGGTGGTCATTCTTAAACCACGTGCCTTATACCAACATTTCAGAGATCACATTCAGCCTTGTGCTACCATGTACTTTTGCACATTTTGTATTAGAGCTCTCTTCTTTGACTCATACATGACCCATCAGATTAAGGGAGGGAATGTTGGACATCTAATCCTCTAAGGGTTGGTGTGGAAGCTGAACAACCAAAAGGAGTCCAAGGGACCACTTGGAATATGAAACCAAGGGTCACTCCTATGTATTATAAATATGTATCATTGTGAATGAGAAATACAATCTCAAGTTTATCTTTCCTATTTTGTCTCTGTCATGTGTATGCTTAACAGTCAGCAATGACTGGGGGAAATGGGAAAAGGGGTAAACCACTTTATGGCAGCAGGTCACTTTTGAACGTGACATTTCACTTCCTCATTGTGACTATTTGGGTTGGGTTATCTGCTTGATGGTCATCATACCTTGGTCTCTCATACCATCCATTACTTTGGTTTTGGGTCAATGCTGCCAATCCATTCAATGTTGCCAACATGTTCGAGAGAAGTCACTCAGTTTGAAATTCATCCTTTGTAATACTCATAAACCTTCATTTTCATGACCGCCATTCTTGAACCTTGTGTCGCCAGTCACATTCCGTCTCCAAAATCATTACACTTGTTTCGTGTCATTGATGTGGGATACATCAAGGCCCTCCTGTGATGAGTCACTTCTTGTTAACGTCAGCACATTATCCAAAAAGTTGACTCAGAAACAACCCTTTAGTACCTTGAGACTTGCATACATCAATGGCGGGTTTCTCACTTCTGACAATAGGTTGACATCACTAGCCTTCGACCGAAAGACTCTGTATGGTGTTCGACATTAAAACATCCACTCACCCCATGCAAAATGTACTGAAGTACCTTGAGGATCATTATCATTATCAGTTATTTCTCTCACGTTTGTTAACGGCTTACATCATTGGCTGGTAACAAAATGGTGTCTTCACATGCTCGACATCAAATCACATATTTGCATGGTTAGACTCGTACTTGAGTGAACGATTGAATGAGATAGAAGACCCCAGATCTAGTTTCATCCATCATGGTTGCAATTTCAGGAAATGTACCAAATCATCTGTACAATGGCTTACATTGATGGCTATCCTAACATGGGTCTATATTTGTAGACGACTGTCTATGTACTTGTAATGAAATTTTATATGCTGAGCATGGGTATGCCTTCCCTCAACGACTCATGAGAAAAATTCAAAATATCATGATATTATGTATTGTAATCGATGCAGATCACCATCCACTTCGAAACCTCCTCATCACATCGTAAAGCATATCACTCAACATCATTTTTTTCGAGTTCATGCTTTAGGGGGCAGCAGTTACAGATCCATTTGGGCACATCACTCCCATCGTTCATATCAGTACCATTAGGGCTTATCAAACCCTAATTCAGTTGCTACATGCCCTAGACAAGTCACCGCTTTGAATGCCTCCTTCCCTGAGAGTTTCTTGGCCTGAAGCCCTCCATAACTGCCTCCTTGAGGGACCAGCATAGCCTTGGTCAAGGGTAAGTGTGCTTCAATGCAGGTAGGCCCATGTCAGGGTGCTTTTGAGAGAATTAGGCCCACTTTGACCTACGTTGGGCGAGTTTGAGTGAAATCATCATAGGGTTTTGGGAATATTCTTATTTTTTGGAGCCATCTAGAAGATTCCCACACTCATAATCTCCTATGATCTCAAAATTAGATAGGGAATAAGGTAAGTAACCTCCTATCCTCTCATCCCTTCTTCTATGGAAACTAATTCTAAGTTTGGAAGGCCATTCAATACCTTCATTTATGATGAAACCTCCTCCATTTGCCTATAAATTGAGCACTCATCTAAGTGATCAGGGGCTGGAATTTAAGAATTTGTAAGGAGATATTGTTGGTGTGAGGATTGAGATTATAAGCAAGTATTGTTATGCTACCGGAGTGCTGTTCTATTGATGTGATGTTGGTTGGAACCCAAGCTGGAAGAGTGACAATGGATCAGACTTCATGGTTGTAATTCATCCTTCTACTTAATAAATTTGTTTACACCTCTTTCCATATGCTTATATTGATATATGATGTTTATATGTTTGAATGTATCTGATTCCATTTACTTATAGTCAATATATCTCTTTCTTTGATTGGCTCTCTGTCTTCTATTTATGATTGCAAGTACTTTTTGAGTGAGTTAAGTTTGACAAGGAGCAATGGGATTCATACAAAGGAGACAGAAGAAAAGTGAAAGAACAAGTAGGTCCTTTGATTCCTTTGTCCTAGTTATCATCTATAGAAAAAGATTAATCACTTTAAATCTGTTGTCCTAGGTGTAGCTACCCACCTAGGGAAATTGTGTTTATCCGTAGATGCAAAATTCCACATAATAGGCATGCTGACAGGGAATTCAAAATTTCATATATTTGACTCATTGATTGTAGAAAAATCTTGAAGAGATGAGAAGAGTGAGTTGGAAGAAAAATAAAACCATGCATCTATATGGATTCAAAAGTTTTGGAAATCCTAGATTTGAAAAAGTGGAAATTTGGAAGATCGAATATCTATAAATTTTATAAAAGGATTTTACAAAAATTCTATGATATGAATCGATCAAATAGGATTACATTTGTAACTGAATATGTGGCCTTATTAGGAGGCGCCATGTGGGCAAGGAAGCTGCACATGTCAACTGATGTGGCATTATATGGTGCTGACACAAGGCTAAAGGGCTACCATGTGGATCAGATGAATTTATAAGAACTCATCATAAATAATATCAAGATACCATATACATTGGATACATTTTACAACATGATTTAATGAATAAAGTGAATACATTATTTAATAATAATATCATTTCTTTATGGGGTTTCATGTAAAAATCATTTAAATCTGAAAGAAAGTCATGTTACACATAATGTAAATACTCCATATGTCCACATATTAGATATATTGTATTATCCTAGTTTTTATGTTATATGTAGATATGTATCTCTTAAGGAATGATCTACATGAAAACCTTGTTGATTATGATTATTTTCTCTTTTTTCTTCAATCCACATATGGTCATATTGTTAAAAGAATTTTTTCTATTCTTCAAGAATACTAGATACCAGGAAATTTTTTAATCATATATTACATTTGGACCTAGGTCAAAACAAAAAAGATTACACATGTTTTAGTCTAGATACCTATGAGTGACATATGCCTATCAAGCTTTATATATGCACTTTACCATGGAGTGTTTTCATTTTTTGACAAATATTAGGAAATCTAGCTTTTTGAAAACAAGGGTCTTTTAGAATTTCCCAGGATTTGGATATGATTAGTGACAATGTTTCATGGTGATGGGGAATCTGGAAGTTCATAAATTTGATTGATTGATTATAGTGAATAAATTAGCATGCAATATAAGCCAAATTCATACTTAGTTCCATGTAATTATGATATGCCATCATGCCACATAATCACTAGTTATCGTAATCATGCCACAAAATCACCAGTTGCATGTGCTTATTCCAGGTACCTATTTTGAGATCATTGCTTCACATTTCATTCATGATACACCAAGGGTGGTTCTAGTCAATCAAATAATCATTCATTCATGCAAAGGAATTCCACATGGTAAAATTCTAAGACATATGTGGTCATCGTCTAAATCTCTATATTGCTTTACAACTTTCCAAGCTTTTGTTTCATATTTAAGTTCATTCTGAATTTTTTCTATAGCATTGATTACAATATTAATAAAGAAATCTCATGGAACATCTCCATAAGTAATAAATACAATCAAACACCTTGAAAGGGATTTTTTGCTCGAATTATAGCTCCTTCTACATATAAGGAGTTGATACTTGGGTAACAAATATAGCATTGATTACAAGATTAATAAAGAAATCTCATGGAACCTCTCCATAAGTAATAAATACAATCAAACACCTTGAAAGGGATTTTTTGCTCGAATTATAGCTCATTCTACATATAAGGAGTTGATACTTGGGTAACAAATATAATTTTCATCTTTGTAAACTTTTATCCTCGATTATCAAAAATGGATCATTTTACATGGAAATATTTTGTTAACAACAAATGTTCCTTTGACTTCATAGCCATTATAGAAAATACAACATTGAATGAGAAAGGGGTAGGCCTCTGAAATCTAATTGCTTAAACGTTTTCCTTCAAATACATTTTTTGGGCATTGTGCAGCCAAAATTTTGTTGAGTCAAATTTAAAGTCATTTTTGTAAGACACCCTTCTTGGGGCTCCTTAAGGTCAAGAAAGGAATAATGTTTTTGTGTCTAAATATCTCCTCCACCAAATCAATTCCTTCTCCCAAAAGGATTACCATTCATCCTTGCAAGCTGGCCTCCATATAGAAGATAATCTATTCGACCTTCATTACAAGCCTACAAGTCAGGTTCAAGTCAAATTGTTCATTTCAGCTCAAATGCACAGTGAGAAATAACTATAAATAACCTAATATTTCACCATTTGAAGAAGAGAAATAAAACATTCGTTCAAGAAGTAAGAGAAACTATTACAAGATTGAGAAACGGAGAGGAAGAAAAGAATCTTAGAAGATTATTATAGAGAGGAAGCCAAAAATGTGAATTGCGGAAAAAATTGCAGGGAGGCCAAATTATATGAATTGGATCATTAAATTATTTTTCATCCATCTCGATGTATTTGGAGTGGAAAAAGTGGAGGAATCAGCTCACAGGACTGTTTTACTAGCAGGACCTAGTTTGGAAAAACGAGATCTGAAACCTTTCAGGACCGTTTTGAGGCATAAAACAAAACTTTTTGGGGGTAAAAATTTATCACTTAAGTTTTTCACCTTTTCATGCTATTCTACACATAGACATCTTTCCAGCGACACAAGAATTGCATCAATCAGAGTCCATATGTAAAAGTTATGTCATTGAGAAGTTGACCTTCCTGTTTTCACACTTATAGTTTGGGAGGATGTCGCGTCAGCCCCCATTATTCATTGAAAAGGGGCTAGCCACGTGTTTTTGATGTAAAATACTCTAGAAGAGTATTTTTTTAACTCTAGTTAAGAGTTGATGTAGTCAAAATTAACCACTAGTAGGCTATTGAGTTGTGTTATAACCAGGCCACTAGGAGGTAGAGGCATTCCATTCTTTCGAGAGAATTTTGCTCCATATTTGAGAAAAGATAGCTAGGAGAGATAGGAGGTAGAGCACACAGAGAGGATCTATGCATTGTAGCAACCCATGGGCCACAAACATTACTTCTTTGTATCTGCATCCATATTTCCGAATAGAGAAAGAGAGTGAAGCGACCTCACCTTCCAATTGGATTTTCTTCCTAAAGGGTTTCTCAAAGAGAATATCTTTTGTATTATGTGTGTGTGAGCTTATTTTTTCATTCTCTAATTTTCTACTTGATTTAATTTTACATGCATGCACTAATTACAGTTAATTTTACATATCCAGAAATTAAGTAAAACTGTAATAGTGTAGAATCTCAAGTTTCTAATATAATATTATCATATCTATTGTGATGAACTGTCCAATGGAATATCCATGACAATTTACAGATCATTTGGTATGATAGCAGGTTTCTTTGGGTATTTTATGGAGATTGCAGGGATCTAGATCGACAAGGTTGAAAATCATAAAACCCTAATCATGGGCTACGAATCTGTAAACGAACCTCATGAACCTACAGAGGTGAGGTTTTCAATGGTCGAAGAACAAGTCCCGGATATAAACCGCAATGTAAAACTCCTCATGGTGCCCCTAAAAAATAATTTGGGGATATTTGGAGAAGAACGGGGTTCGAATGTAAAGGAAAAATCAAAAAGGGGATCGAGAGATTGGGAAGACACAAAAAACCAGTCAAAGAAATAACTTGGAAAATATCAACCTAGTTCAAGTGTCATGAACCAATATCTATTTAAATTGGAAGAAAAAGTCAATATCAATCCATACCACGATGAGATCAATGCTCTGAATTTGAACCATTGGTTGCAACAATTGGAAGTTTATTTCAATGTCCATAAGATCGAGGAAGGGTAGAAGATCTCATTTGCGTAGCTGAAAATTGGAGGGCCATGCACTGACTTGGTGGGAGAGCCACAAGCAAACTTTGAGGTTGGAGGGAGAACCTCTAGTGACTAAGTGGGAGGATTTCAAAACCCTCATTAAGTCACAGTTTTATCCCATTGGGTATGCGGAAGACCAGTGGATCTGGTGGCATTACTTTAAGCAAAATCTAAGCCAAAATGTGCAAGAGTAAACCAAAAAATTCAAAAAGATGGGTATAATGTTGGGTATCTCTCCAAAGAACCTAGGTGTACTCCTCAAGTATTTTGGCGGTCTACATTGCCATTTGCGTGAGCAAGTGATGTTGTTCAATCCCAAAATAATGGACGAGGCTTGTGTACATGCACAATACCTGGAGAACATAGACCTAAAAAGAGTGAAATCAAGTGGATCGAAGCAAAAGGAGAAATAAGATGCTCCTAAGGAGGGGAAGAAAAAGAAAAAAGGGGAAAAAGATAAAAAGAGGGCAACCACAACACACTAGTGCAAAGATCTTAGAAACTACTGCAACATTAATGGCCATATAGATAAGAAGTGTTGGAAGTTTCATCCAGAGCTAAACCCAAAGAACAAGAAGAAAGATAATAAGAATCTCATGGCCACTGATTCGAGCAACCAAGTTTAAATTAGCTCAGAAGTGGATGAGAAGATCGTATGTACATCAGTGCAGAAGGAGGTGAATCTAAGTAGCCTTCAGCAACAAGAAGATAAAGAAATGACCAAACTCTTCCATGTAAAGATACGGGTCAAGAAGACGAAGAGTGATGCTCTGTTTGACTCAGGATCGTAGGAAAATTTCATTACAGTAGATCTGGTCAAGAAGTTGGGGCTAGAAGTTTGTGATCATCCAAACCCATATCCACTAGGATGGGTGCATAAGGATGCAGAGTTGAACATAACAAAACAGTGTAAAATTAGATTTTCTATCAGTATTGATTTTATTGATGAAGTAGATATGGATGTGGTTCCCCTTGATGTATGTGGAGTCATGTTTGGGATTCCATATATGTACATGCATGATGTAATATTCATGAGGAGAGCTAACCAGTACTAGCTCATTGAGGATGGAAAATCATTCATCATCAATGCGTACAAAGGCAAGTCAAAAATTTCTCTCGAAAGTGCCAACCAAGACAAGAAATTGATTAGTTCCAAAAAGAAGTGTGCACCTTTACATATTATTCTACACACAGAGATCTTTCCAATGGCACAAGAATCGCATCAATTGAAGTCTGTATATAGAAGTTATGCCACCCAGAAGTTGACCTTCCTATTTTCACACCTATAGTTTGGGAGGATGTGGCGTCAGCCCCCATTATTCATTGAAAATGGGCTAGCCACGTGTTTTTGATGTAACAAACTATAGAAGAGTCTATTTTGTAACTCTAGTTAAGAGTTGATGTAGTCAAAATTAACCACTAGTAGGCTATTGAGTTGTGTTATAACCAGGCCACTAGAAGGTAGAGGCATTTCATTCTTTCGAGAGACTTTTGTTCCATAGTTGAGAAAAGATAGGCAGGAGAGATAGGAGGTAGAGAACATAGAAAGGATTTGGCCATAGACATTGCTTCTTTGTATCTGCGACCATATTTCCAGACAGAGAAAGAGAGGGAAGCGACCTCACCTTCCAGTTGTGCTTTCTCCAGAAAGGGTTTCCGAGAGAGCATATATTTTGTATTATGTGTGTATGAGCTTATTTTATCATTCTATATCTTTATTCTTGATTTACTTTTACATCCATGCACTAATTATAGTTAGTTTTACATATCTAAAAATTAAATAAACCTGTAATAGTGTAGAATCTTAGATTTTTAATATAATATTATCACATTTGTTTTGAAGAACTATCTAGTGGAATATCCATGGAAATTTACGGATCACTGAAGTTCCTTGTTGCAAAGATGATTATGAAAATGGTTTTGACTATTGTAGAAGCAAGACTGAGGTTTTTGAAGCAAGAAGGTCGAGACTTCTGAAGTAGGAGGATTGAGACTATTACAAAAGGAGGGTCACAATTTTAAATTTTAATTAAAATGAGCCAAGAACCATTATTGCAGAGACAATTTGAGGAGGAACTAGCCTTGTGGTTGGAGTAAGTCTATTTCTTTAGTCAAAGGGTCAAGTGTGTCTCAACCTAATTTAATTTAATATAGAAAGAGTTGATTGGGTTTTCTCCTTCATAAGGGTTTTTCCCTAGTTGTACACTTACATATTTTGTTCTTGCCTTTGTGATCTTCATGATGCCAATTATTTGATGAAAGGATCACTAACATAATCAACATATAATTTCACAAGCAAATGTCAAGATAACAGAAGTCAAATTGGAGAATCTAACTCAAATAATGCTCTAACTTTCTCAATAAAGGAAAGGTATTGGACCTCATTTGAGTCACACACATAATTCAGTCCCTTCAAGAAGTTTGAGAAAAATTTAGTGCGAGAAAGAGGTGAAGGATAGTGAGGAAAGAAATGACTATTTGTTTGGCTTGTGCAATAATTCTTTGTTTGGCAAGCTTGCATGTATGGGAAGAAAGATATATTTGTCCACATTTCGAGCTAAACAAGAGAAACAAACCAATTTATAGAGAGAAGCATTATTGTTTGGGTGGTTGGCGTATCACTTGGTCAGTTATCTTGATCAAAGGTCTTGGAAGTCTTCTTTTAACTTCTATAAGAAGAGATTTGTTTGGGTTCTTCTCCTATGGAGGGGTTTTTGCCTGGCCTTGAGCATATTTTTGATGTTCTTGTTTGCTTTGTGATATTCTTTATTGGCATTGTCTTGATGATGAACACAAAATAATAATGATGATGTTGAGCTAATATTATATCACAATAATTGTCAATATAACTAGAAAAAACATTATAAAAGAAACCCTAATTTTGTTTGCCCTAGTTTTTTTCAACGTCTATGGTCTTGGAAGATTTGAAATGTAGAAATAAAAATTTACTTGAAATCAAATGCAATGAAAAAATAAATCACACACCTGGTATTTGAGCACTTGTTGGGCTAAAGTTGAGCAGTACTTCGATGAGTTTTTTTCACGTAGATGACTCTAACTGTAGTTAATCTTTCAAATCTAGACGTGTGAATGAAAGTACCTACGAAACAAAGGAAGTCAAAGAAGTTAGATGCAATAAATAATTAATAAAATAGAAAAAAATCATACCAGTGCCTTATGCCGAATTAATAGAGTAAGAGTTTCTCCTACTACCCTGCATGAAAAATGACAGCTTATGTTTTTTCACTCAAATAAAAACACAATTGTCAAAGAAAGATAAATACTACATCAATGTTTTAATAGAAAAGTTTGTTATTTCTTACAAAACTTTATGTAACTCCCACTTGGCCAAGACATATAAGACAAATATCAAACACATTTTATTATCTCACCTAAACTGTTACCATTTTGAGCTCTTTGCTTCAGATAGTTATTCCACTTCAACATTTGAATTAAAACTTGTTGTTCTACACATATTCATGAGACCAATGAGGCAAACTTAGATGAAAATTGACCAAATATTAAAATTTATTGCTTGAATAAATAATAATTAAAAAGAATTTTATGCATGAATACTTGAATGAACTCCTCTTGGTTTTGAGAATAAATTGTTGGAGTAAATTAATCTTGGAGCAAACCTCCCTCCACTTGATGAAGCAACAACGAAGTCAACATTGACTTTTCAATTGGATTGAGGGTGTTTTGCTCCAAGATTATCCAAATCTTAATTTATTCTCTACTGAACATGGCTGACCATGTGAAGGTATAAGCTCTCATCCCCCACACCACACCCCCCCTCCCCGCCACCCCCCTCCACCACATACATCACTCTCAATTACCTAGTACCCAATTTATATATTATATAGGAAATATTTAAAAAAAGACATCAAGATACATAAAAAGAATAGCAAACATACATTCATTCATTCATTCGTAAATCTAAAAAATATTTCATGTCAATAATTTTATCATTAAAAATATGTTTACATAATATGAAACAAAGTCATATACATAAAGAGACATATAAAATTATTCATTAACATATAACATTCATTCATTAATCATAGACACAAAATACTTCATCTCAAAAATGTTTATCATCAAAAATATGTTTTCATAAGATGTTTCTAATTATATAACTATTACAATAATTTCTTTTTCTTTTTCTTTATTTTTGATGGCCAGTTCGTCTACTCATGATGTTGTCGAGGCTGCTGCAAGAGGGATGGATTATCAACTGTAACAAAAAATAAATGTTAAATTTATATTTTTTATTATTATTCATCAATAAAAATAGCATTATAGTTTTCTTTACCTCATGCACTAGTCGACATTGTAATTTAGAAAAGGAAACAATTACCATAATATCAAAACATAAAAGTCTAATTTTGTAGATACTTCTCATACAATGTTGAAAATGCAGCAAGAAAATCTCAGTTTGACTTTGCCTTGGTCAAACAGGAGAAAATTCAAATTTCTATTTCAGTAGAATGCTTGGAGGTAGTTAACTAACGTGAAATGGAACTTTTCAATCAGTTAACTCAATTAATTTGAGTTTGGGAAGCTTGAGTTCAGTTCAAGATGTTTGATTGCTAATTTCTAGCAATCTATTTCAATTAATTTGAGTTATTATCAGTTTAACTAGTTATAACTATCAAAAGAACTAGTGGAAGTCAAGTTGTGGAAGTGGAACTTCAACCACACTCAGTGATCAACCGGTTAACTAATCAATCAACCAAAAATAATTGTTGCATGCAGAGAATTTGAGTTACCCAGTTGATATGGAGATTCCAAGGAAGTTTACTATTATTTGTAGCATATTGCAATGTGTACAGGTGGTGCATGTAGTCGAAGGAAGGACTCAAGGCAATTGCAAGATTCCATGGTGGGAAATTCCTAAAAGTATGGTCCAATGTATGAAGGGAACAACGCAAGGAAATAAGAGCTTGGAGGGCTTGAAAATTGGCTAAGTGTTGGCCAGAATCACTCAGTTAGGTAGAGGGATAGCCTATACACTTGCAGGGTGTGCTCAAGTGTGAGAAAGCATATGTATTTCATATCTATTCTCTGATTAATACAATATAGATAATAAGGGGTTTTGAGTAGTTGCTTTCCCCTAGATAAATCTATGTGCATGTGTGATTTTTCCTTTTGCATGTCTATGATTTGCATTCTAGATGGTGAATTAACTTTTTCAAATTAGTAGAGTAGCTTCAAGTCTTGTGATTTAGTAAATTTCTTGATCAGTATTGAATCTAAATGTTAATTTCTACATGGTGTCAGAGTTGGAATCATTATAGAACAGAGAATTCAAAGTTGTCATTGCAGGAGGTTCGAATTTAAAGATCAGTGTTGTAGATTTTCTTTAGGACTGAGAAGATGGCTTTCAATGGACTCAAGATCGAGTATGCCTTTGAAGGCACCTCAAGCTTTGTTGCATGGAAGACTGCATGGAGGAAATATTGGATGCAATGGGCTGTTAGAATACATGAAGACAGATGTACCAAAACACCAAGCATATGATGCCCAAAATCTTACTTAATGGAAGAAAGATGTCACAAAGGCGAGGAGAATCATATTGGAGGGAGTACAAGATCATATTATCTCAAATAGCCATGGAAAAGAGACTCCATTTTCCATGTGGAAATCACTAACAAAATTGTTCAAGAATAATAGTGACCATAGAAAGTTGGCACTCAAGGACAACTTTCGAAGTATCAAGATGTAGAAGAATGACACAATTTTGCAGTATCTTAGTAGGTTTACAAAGTGTCATGATGAACTTGGTAGGTTTGGTGTTAATTTCCCTGAACAAGACTTGGTATCTCTAGCCCTTCTGGGCCTTCCCAAGAGTTGTCATAACTATCAAGATTCGGTAAATGGCAGGAAGAAACTACCAAGTTGGGAGTGCTTATGGTCTGAACTAGTACAAGAGGAAATAAGGCGAAATACCAGAGATGATACTTCATCCAAGTGCGAGGATGAGGAGAACTATTCCTTCCATGGAAAGGCAAAGAAAAGGAAATCGAAGAAATCCAATCCAAAGCAGAATCTAGTCGAGGGGGCAAGAAGAAAGACTTGTCTAGAATAAAGTGTTTTCACTATCATGAATTTGGGCACTATGCCACGAAGTGTCCACACAAGAACACAAGAAAGAAGACCTTAGCATGAGTATCAAGTGAATCTTTGGCTTCACAGTTTGACCTTTATTTTACTCTCATTGCATGCATGGCCAACACAGTGATGGGAATCGTGTGGTACCTCGACAACAGTGCCTTGTTCCATATGACGAGGAATGGATATCTTTTCAGTGATTTGGAGGAGAAATATCTCCAAATAAATACAGATATGGGAGATGAAGGAAGGTACACCACAATATAGATTGGTACAGTCACCTTTTAGAGGGAGTTAGGCTCCCCTCTCAGACTAAATGATGTGATGTTTATTCCAAGTCTAAAGAATAATCTTGTCTCTGTTGCAATTTTGGAAGACTATGGTTATGATGTGATATTTAGCAAAGGAAATGAGTTCCTAAGACACATAGCCATGGGATAGGTGAAGAATATTGGGGTTCATGTGAAGAACCTCTACAAGCTAGATGTGGAGGATTATGCTGCATTGAGCACAAATGCAGAGAAGGTACAAAACCATGATGTCGGTGAACTTTGGCATATAATACTTCCCCATTGGAATCATGGCTCTTTGAAGAACATGCACCATATTACCATAGGCCTCCCCAAAGGAGCATTAGAGCATTAGGACACATGAAAAGGGTGTGCCTTGGGGAAGTACACGAAAGCCAATTTCCATGATCGAGAGAGTACAACACATGCAGTGCTTGAAAGGATCCACTCTGATGTTTATTGACCTTTCTCGACACCCTCCACTACCAGGCACAAGTATTTTGTCATATTTATTGATGAATTCTCGTGGAAGTGTTGGATCTTCTTCATGTAGAAGAAGGATGATACTTTTTCCAAGTTCTTATAATTCAAGGCATTGGTGGGGAAAGAAATAGGCAACAAGGTGAAGGCTCCTAGGAGTGATAATGGAGGTGAGTGTGTATCGAATGAGTTTAAAACTTTATGTGAAAAATATGTCATTTGATGAGAGTTAACAACACCCCACAACCCATAGCATAATGGGGTGGCTAAGAGGAATAACTGAAGCATTGTGGGAGAAACATGGGTGATGTTGCATGACCAAATCCTACTTGTACACTTGTTGGCTAAAGCATGAAACACAATGGTCTATTTGCATAATAAGAGTCCTCATTGGATTCTTGGCATGATCACACCAGAGGAGTATTTCTCAAGGAGGAAGTCAGATGTGTCACACTTAAGGATATTTGGAGCCTCTATCTATTTCCATGTCTCTAAATAATCAAAGAAGAAGCTAGAGTCAAAACATAGTTGGGGGCATTTATTGGTTACACAAAAACTACACTACCGTGAATTTTTTCCATCCCTCAGAATGAAAGTTGTGCAACAGGATGTCAAATTTGATGAAGATAAATCCATGTAGTGCTCTCCTGAAAGGGAGCCACAAATCCCACAAGAGTAGGAGCTTTCGCTCCAAAAGAGGAGCCTCAAGATGTTGTGGAGAAGCCACAAGTTGAGGAGTAGAGAGTGGAAACATTCACTCAAGCAGAACCATCTAGAGAAGATAGGAAGATAACCAGGTAAGCTAAGATGCTTGTGCAAGATGAGAGGGAGAAAGTGGGTGCTCCTCCAAATCAGCATAGTTAGATAAGATCACTAGATCAGTACACTAGCTACATGGATATAATGACTAAGCTAGTAGATACTGAGCTATCCTCTTTTGAGGAAGTAATAGAGGAACTGGTATGGGTTGATGTAATGGTGGAGGGGTAGAAATCCATTATGAAAAATAGTGTTTGGGAAGTGGTCCCAAGATCAGCAGACAAATCAATTTTGGGTTTGAGATGGATCTTCAAGGTGAAGCAGGTAGTAGATGGAAGCATAGAAAAGTACAAGGAAAAGTTTGTGGACAAAGGGTACTCTTAGGTGGAGGGGATTAACTATGAGGAGACCTTTTCTCATGTATCAAGGTACTCATCCATCAGATCAATCCTTTCTTTGGCTGTGTAGATGGGGTGGAAGATCCCCCAGGTGGATGTGAAAATTGCATTCCTCAATGGATTTATTGAGGAGGAGGTGTATATTGAGCAACCATAAGGCTTTGATATTTTTGATCAAGAGTCTCATACGTGCAGACTCAAGTGAGCATTGTATGGTCTCAAGCAAGCACCCCGTGCTTGGTACATCAGGATCGATAACTATCTCACTAGTTTGGGCTTCACCAAAAGTGAAGTGGATGCAAAACTTTATCATATTTTGGTAGAAGGTAAATTGTTTATTATTGTTTTATATGTTGATCACTTGATCTTGACTAGTGATGATAAGTTGATCAACTCTTGCAAGGAGGACCTTGCAAGAGGGTTCAAGATGAAGGACATGGGTCTCATGCACTACTTACTTGGATTGGATGTATGGAAAGGTGATGGGGAATTGTTTGTCTCTCAGGGAATGTATACCAATGAGATATTTTAGAGGTTCCGCATGGACAGGTGAAAACCCATGGAGACTCATCTATCTACCAACTGGAGGAAAGAGGATTCCACTTCAAGTGAGGAAGTGGATGCAACTGTTTATCGACAGTTGGTGGGTTCACTCATGTATCTTGCAAGCACACGACCAAACATGTTCTTTGAAGTCAACCAGCTAAGTTGATCTATGGTTATGCCAACAAAATTATTTTGGAGGGTAGCTAAGCATGGTCTACGATACCTCAGAGGCACTACCCAGTTTGGACTATGGTATAGACAGGCTAAGAGAGTGAAGTTGTGTGGCTTTACATATGTAGATTAGGAAAGAAGTCCATCAGACCATAAGAGTAAATTAAGTGGAATTTTCAATGTTGGGTCCGCAACAATTTCTTGGGACAACAGGAAGTAAATATCTGTGGTACTTAGGTCAACAGAAGTAGAATACATGGTTGCGAGTCAAGAAGCATGTGAGGCAATCTAGATGAGAAATATACATGTTGGCTTCTTTGGTCAAATGATGGATCCTACTATCATTTATTGTGATAATCAGAGTTGCAACAAATTCTCTGAGAATTCTATTTTTCATGATCAATCCAAGCATATTAATATCTAGTATCACCATCTACAAGATTGTGTGCAAAGGAGGATTATGTTGTTGTAGTACATTCTGACGAAGGAACAAGATCTTGACATTTTGGCAAAGGCCTTGTCAAGAGGGAAGTTTGAGTTCCATAGGTGCGGGATAGGGGTGATTGATAATCCCTTTCCTACTGAGAGGGAGTGTTGACAATGCAACAAGAAAATCTCAGATTGACTTTGCCTTGGTCAAACTAGAGAAAAATAGAATTTCTATTTTAGTGTAAATATTGGAGGTAGTTAACTGAGGTGACATGGCACTTGTCACTCAGTTAACTTAGTTACTTTGAGTAAGGGAAGCTTGAGTTTAGTTCAATATGTTTGATTGCTAATTTTTAGCAACTTATTTTAGTTAATTTGAGTTATTGTCAGTTTAACTAGTTCTAATTTTTAGAAGAACTAGTGGAGGTCAAGTTGTGCAAGTGGAACTTCAACCACACTCAATGATCAACCAGTTAACTGATCAGTCAACCCAAAATATTTGTTGCATGCAAATAATTCAAGTTCTCTAGTTGAGATGGAGATTCCAAGGCAGTGTTCTATCAATTGTAGCATATTCTAATGTGTACAGGTGGTGCATGCAGTCAAAGGAAGGACCCAAGGCAATTGCACAATTCCATGGTGGAAAATTCCTAAATAATAGGGGCCAATTTCTCAAGGGAACAATGCAAGAAAATAGGTTCTTCAAGGGATTGAAAATTGGCTAAGTGTTGGCCAAAGTCAGTAAGTCAGGCATAGGGATAAACTATACACTTGTGCATGTGCTCAGGCTTAAGAAAGCATATGTATTTCATCTCTATTCTATGATTAATGTAATATAGATAGTAAGGGGTTTTGAGCATTTTCTTTCCCCTAGATAAATATTTGTGCATGCGTGATTTTCCTTTTTCATATATATGATTTATGTTCTAGATGGTGAATTAGATTCTGCGTATCAGTAGAGTAGCTTCAAGTTTTGTGATTTAGTAAATTTCATGAGCAGTATTGAATGTACACATTAATTTCTACATACTGAGCATCGATGTTAGTCAAGACAACCAATATTTTCTCTCATCTTCACCAGTCGCATGTATGGCATCTTTGCAGGAGTATGCTTGGAATTCATAGATGCCCCAAACACTACTAGTGGAGATGAGAGGCAATATTGGCTCTCTTGATCAATATTGGCGCTTTGTTTGAGAAGTATCTACAGAATTGTACTTTTCCATTTTTATATTGTGGTAATTATTTCATTTTTTAAAGTTCTGAAGATAATTTCTATGTTTTTTTAACGTTTTTCATTTTTTTTAAACATGAATCACTAATGGATTATGGAGATGCTACAATGGTTGAACGTTGCATTTTCCAAGAAGAGGACAACAAAGGAAACATGGATATTCTAATATGGACAATAGGAAACAAAATCGTTCTAATATGGATATTTTAATTTAGAAAATATGAATACATGAATGAGGTCCTCTTGGTTTTGAGAATAAATCATTGGAGTAGTTTAACCTTGGTCGAGAAAATGTCCCTTCACTTGATGAAGTAGCAGCAAAGTCAACATTGAATTTGTTGTTGCAATGTTGGATTGAGGGTTTTTTGCTCCAAGATTATCCAAATCCTAATTTATTATCTATTGAATACGGCCAACCATGTGAAGGTGGAAGCTCTCATGCCCGCCGCGCCCCCCCCCCCACATCAGTCTCAATTCCCCAATACTATATATATATACTATACAGGAAATAGTTGAAATCAAAACATTAAGATACATAAAAAAACAAATAGAAAACATTAATTCATTCATAAATCCAAAAAAATCTCATCTCAATAAATTTTATCATAAAAAATATGTTTACATAATATGAAACAACATCATGTACAAACAGAGACATATAACAATTGTTCGTTAACATATAGCATTCATTCATTCATTCATTAATCTTAGATACAAAATACTTATGGGTTTAGGAGAATAGATAAGAGGGGTTTGTATAAAGTATTTAGGGAAGAGTGTGGTCGATGATGTTTTTTGATGCTTAAAATGAGAAAATTAATAGCATAGGAAAATTAATAATTGCACATTTATCCTTGAATAGATTAGGTCTCATCCAAACAACATGCATGAGAATTGTTTTTAAAACTACGCATCTGAATTGTTGTACCATTTCAAAAATTCGGAAACAAATATTGATCATGATTAAAGATTGAAATTCACTTTCTGAACAAGGTATTTGAATTAAGTTTTAAAACGCATTGTTAAAAGATCAGGCCCAGTCCGAAAACTATAGTCACCATACTTGAATAGGACAGAGCGACCTTGCACATACATATATAAGATATGAATTCTGAACAAGACTATAGAATTCAAGACCTATGTTTGATGCATATATCTTAATGACAAATATTGGATAAATATTGGCATATGTGTATGTATGTGTGTTATGAGCATGAGACTTCTATATCGATCAAACTATGAAAATAGAGAATATGAATAACCTACATGAACCCATACCTATGACATAATTTTTGCAAGATCTTCTAAATATGGATTGAGCAAAATAAACTACCTTCATTAAACACATATTAATTAACCTAGACTTATTGCACCACTTGAAGCTAGAGAGTCGTGAAAATAGTGGAAGGCTACAAGTCTTATAAATTGCCAGAATATGAATAGAACCTCAGAGAATATTATGACATTCAATGATTATTGAGATAAAGCATGGGAGAAGTTGATACAGCATCCCATGAAGCATCAAGATTAGCCTCAATATAGACTAGTTGACATAGCTGGAATGGCTTTTATATTAATTTATACCATATTTATTGTTACTAATCTATATATTGGTTGGATTTTCTAATTTATATTATTCTAACAAAATTCTAACAGATATTAGTAGTCAATTCACAATAGTTTGTGATTATTATGAGGATTTAAGTACACATGAATGTAATGTCCATGATGGGATGTATGAATTATCCTCCGTGCATTCACCATCAATGATTATAATCTTGAATGGGCTAGCACCAGTTTGTCATCACCATCTCAAAATGACCCGACAAATGATAATTTACCATGTCTGTCATCATCACTTCACATTTTCTCATAGATGACCCCTTTTATATATTATATGCATGAATTTCGGGTAGACCATCCCCTCTACCTATCCTATTATTGATTCTAAGAACTGGTGAACAAATTATAATTTATAAGTTGTTGGCATTGTGATACAAGTGTTGTCCTTGATGGAAACTCACTCAGATGAAAGATCACAGTACAACATGTCAACAACAAAGAATTACAAGTCAGTCTACGAAGAATGAAGAAAGAGAGGTATACGCAGGTTCACCTTGACCAAGCTGCGTATACATGCAGGTTCACTAAAACACAAGTAGCGTATACATACACACGCACTTCCATAGAAGGAAAAATGCATATATCTTGGAAAACAAAGTTTTTGGTCCAAGGTATTTGGTCCAAGGTATTTTGATCCAAGGTATTGGTCTAAGGTATTTGGTCCAAGGTATTGACCCTAGGTATTTGGTCCAAGGTATTGGTCTTAAGTGGTTTTGGTCCATGGTATTAAGAAAGGCCTAAAACTATATGAGGAGAAGATCATTAGGCCAAGAGTGTGCAAGTATCGAATATCTAATGAAGTGTGAGATCTAATATGCAGGTTATTGGCTTATGGTTCTTTGCTTGATCTGAACCAAGGATGAACCTTAGCGGTTGATGAGGGATAAGATCTAATGATGGATCAAGATCTTAAGGCTTGAAATGAATTATCATTATGTGGTTTGATCATGTATAGTTTGGATCTGAATACTGACGCATGTGTTTTTCTGTAAATATTATGATCTGGGTATAATTGAAGTCTGGAATAGTTGCAGGATTATGAATTAATATTTGCAGATGTGTACACCGGTTGGCTTCAATAAAAGTACGTATACACGCTGGTTCAACACATGGAAGCAACATATACCTTATGAAGTATGTTTCAGTTGTTTCTATTTGCTATTGCAGAATTCTAGGTTCTGCTTTGGGTTCTGGTGACTGTATTCTGGTGATAGTGTTCTGAATAATTGTGATTTGCTACAACGACGATGGGTTGTCAAAGTGATTGATTGATTCAGTTGTGCTTGATTCAAAAAGTGATGATTGAGTTTTAGTGATTGGTTGATACAGATGTATTTGATGATTGAATTGTAGTTATGATGTTGTTGATGGATCTAGTTTGAAAATTTATGAAACGTGGTCCTTGGAGGAAGAAAGAAGGTCGTAGCCTTTTGTAGGTCATTGCCTACATACTAGTAAACATATCAACTAGTACAAGAGCTAGGGGGTTGTAGCTCCCTTCCAGTAGAAACTAGAGAATGAGAGAAGGTTATAACCTTCTACAGTTATGATTCTGCACTAGTACAAGATTGTAAACAAATTTTCTTATTATTAAAAGAAGATAGAGACGACAGCAGCAAGTGGTTTTTACCCACATTGGCTTTCCACCTTATATCTTGGTGTTCATGTGTGTTGCTTATGTGTGATGCTTTATTCTGCTTTTACTGCACTATCTGATAAATCTCTGATATACTAGTTAAAGTTCAATGCATGATAAATTGGCTAAATAAAAATTTCTCTACATATACGTTGGCTGCCTTAAGTACAGTCGCATGTACATGCTAGTTCACTTAGCTGAAGTAGCGTATATAATTTTTTTTGGGAAATAAAATTATTGATCTGATAACACTGATTCACCCCCTTCTCAGTATTATTTCCAACAATTGGTATTAGAGTAGGTCCTTCAGAAGAAGCTTGATCGCTTGAAGGGAGATCCATCATCATGAGTAATCAAGAAAGCGTGGGAAACATTAGACCGCCAATATTTGATGGGAGAAACTTTGTTTATTGGAAAATAAGAACCACATCCTATCTACAATCACATGGAATGGATGTTTGGGAAATTGTGGAAGGAGGATATACATTTCCAATAGCAATTCCTACATATACGGCAGGTAAAAAGAAATATGAAACCAATGCCAAAGTTGTCAATACTTTATTGGGAAGTCTGTCAAAATTAGAGTTTATCAAGGTCATGCAGTTCAAATCAACCAAAGAAATATGGGACAAAATCGTTCTGGGCTATGAAGGAGACTCTCAGGTAAAACATGCTAAACTTCAAACTCTCAGAATTCAGTATGAAACTCTTAAGATGCACAGTGATGAAATTATAGCTAGTTACTTCTTACGTATAGATGAGGTTGTTAATTTTATGAAGAATATGGGTGAAGACATAAAGAAAGTTACCTTAGTTGAGAAAGTTTTGATATCCTTGTCTGCTAAATTTGAATCAAAAGTGACTGCCATAGAAGAAAAACAAGATCTACAAACTATCACTATGACACAACTTCACGAAATCTTAACTGACTTTGAGATGAGAAAAGGAGGTCCATCAAATATGAGAGAAGCCGCATTTAAAGATTCAGCAAAAGGAAAGGAAGAACACAATGAATAAAGACATATTTCAGAAGAAGAAGATGTGGTAAACTTTGTCAAGAAGCTTCAACGGGATTCTGGATGATTTAGAGGTAAGCTACCCTTCAAATGCTTTGCCTATGGTAGAGTAAGTCATTATGTTGCCAAATTTCCTCATAAATATAAATATGAAAAAGGGAAGGAATATGCAAATTGGAATAGAAAACAAGTTGTAAATAAAAGGAGTTACTATACTCATGAAGATAGCGATGGTTTATCAAATAATGATGAATATGAAAATAGTAATGACTATAGACTTCTAATGGCTTATGATGATGATAATTTTTAGGATGATTTAGAAGAATATGACCTTCATGAATAAATCTCTAATTTCAAAATTTGTTTAGAAGAAAAGAATATAATTGTAGATGCCTTGACATACCAACTTGCTTAAAAAGAAAAACACAATGAAAAACTAGAATGTGAAATTGTGGGTCTAAGAAAGGATCTTGAGAAAACGAAATCTCTCAATATTATATTTGCTAAAGGATTAGAAACCTTAAATGAAATTATCAAAGTTCAGCGTTCTCCTATGATAAATAAAGTTCTTGGATATACTGAACAAGCGTCTCAATCACAGAAGTCGTCAACCTCGACTAAAAGCTATCTTGATGCAACAAATACCAGTGAACAGTATGACAATCGTCAGCAAAGGCATAAAGCAGATCACCAGGTAAATCAGACTCAATTTATTCCAAGGATGAATAGAAGACACAACCAACCTCAGGTAAATCATACTCAAATTGCTCCAAAGATGAATATCAATAGAAACTACAATCACCAGGTCAATAGATTCGATAGTTGCAGGAACTTCTTTAATGGGCAATGTTTTTCATGTCATAATTTTGGACACAAAGCTGCTCAATGTGTTGCTTATAAAACCATCATGACTAGAGAAGCACAAAATCAAAGGAATGTAATAGGGATCAAGAAAAGTTCCTATAATAACTTTTCTCTTCTTGAAAATGAAATAGAATGCTCAATCAATAACAACTTTGGTCTTGAAGAATCTGAATGCATGAGAAAATTTTGGCAGTCAACTCAAAAGGAGCAAACTCCATTAAATCCCAAGATATGGAGAAGGAAAGAATATCAAACAGAAATATGTGGTATAGCCTTGTATACAGAAGGACAAGAAAATCAGTGGTACATCGACAGTGGATACTCAAAACACATGACAGGTGACAAAGAAAAACTTCACTCATATAATACCTTAGAAAAGGAAAAGAATGTCTCATTTGGAAACGACACCCCTGCTGTCATAAAAGGTAAAGGATATATTTTCTTGAAAGAAAAGGTTAAAGCTAGAAATGTTACGTATGTAGACGGTTTAAAGCATAACTTGTTGAGTGTCAGTCAAATGTGTGATCAAGGAAATGAATAGGTGTTTCAATCAAATGGATGTGTTGTTTGTGAGATTGATACAAGAGAGACCGTGATCAAAGGTACAAGAACTCCAAACAACTTATACATACTCAAGGGAGGACAACAACAGTGTTATCTAAGCAAAAATGATGAAAATTGGCTGTGGCATAGAATATTGGGACATCTAAGCTTTTCTCAAATAAGAAAAGCATGCAGATCCAAGGTTGTTCGTGATCTTGTAGATATCAGTATCCCTCAAAATACAATATGCAAACCATGTCAATTCAGTAAGAAAACTAGTGTTCACTTCATTGAAAAAGAAGGGTCAGCTAGTAAGCCTCTTGAACTTTTCCATACTGATTTATGTGGACCATCAAGGAAAACGTCACCTCGTGTAGAAGAATACTTTATTTTGTTCATTGATTATTTTTACAGAATGTGTTGGATAGGTCTCCTAAAGCATAAAGATGAAGCATTTGAAAAGTTCTAAGCCTTAAAATCTTTGGTTGAAAATGAATCAAATCGAAGAGGGGAATTTACCTCGGATGAATTCTTTGACTTTTGTGAACAACATGGAATAAAAAAGAAATTCTCCACCGCAAGGACTCCTCAACAAAATGGAGTGGTAGAAAGAATGAACAGAAATGTTCAACAAATGGCTCGCACTATGCTAGATGAATCTAGAACTCCTACAACCTTATAGGTTGAAGCTGCATTCGCTGCCATAACTATTCTCAACCAAGAAAATTGTTGGGGTAAATAGCACTCAAACTCCACATGAACTTTGGTATGGTAAGACTCCTACTGTAAAATACTTTAAAGTTTTTGGAAGCAATTTTTGTATCAAAAGGACTGATGAAAAACTTGGTAAGTTTGAGCCCAGAGCAGATGAAGGTATTCTTCTTGGTTACTCTTCCCGAAGTAAAGGATATAAATGTTAGAATAAAAGACTTGGGAAATTTGTTGAAATTATTGATGTTGTAGTTGACAAAGCATGAAAAAATACAAAACAGACAAAAACAGAAGATTATGACAATGAAGAAGATGGGGAGTATTTTCCCACATCAAATCACAATGATATTGAAGAAGAAACCAATGAAGCACCAGAAGAAGAGATAACGGTAGAAGAAAAGAATATGTCCAGGTATGTTCAGAAAAATCATCCAGAAACTGAAATTTTAGGGGAAAAAGAGGTAGGGGTATAGACAAGAAGAACTATTACAAAAACCTCAAGCTATCTAGCATTACTATCCTCCACCAAACGTCACAATGTAAATGAAGCATGCAAAGATGAATGTTGGGTCAAGGCCATGAATGAAGAACTTGAGAAAATTGAAAAGAATAATACTTGGGAATTAGTTCCTAGACCTCATGATAAAAATATTATAGGAACTAAATGGATATTCAAAAACAAGCTAAATGAAAATGGAGAAGTCATTAGAAACAAGGTCAGACTTGTTTGTAAAGGGTATGTGTTGGGTCGTTAATATGTCATTATTGTTATCACTTTTGAATACCTATTCCACCAATTTCTACTCTTCTTTATCATGTCATTTATCATGATTTATCATATAATTCTATTTTATAATTATTTATGCTCTTATGTATAAATATTATTTATTTTCCTTTATTTTTAATAAATTGATGGATTATGCATGATTTTACCAATGATGGTTTATTAATAAATTGGTTGTAACATCACTCTCCATTTTTAGCCTCCAAGATATTTTCTAGATTGAAGATTTGATCTCCAGCTCATCATTAAATGTGCCAACTCAGAAATTCGTTGGAATAAGAAGTGACGATTTTTCATTGGACGTTTTTGGCAAATGGAGAAGAATCTAGAAAATCAGAAACATGGGTTTTGTCTATAACAGACCAAATTAGTTTTATAGGAATAATTTTTCCAAAATTTGGCCCGTACTAAGAGAAACATAAGGTTCTCTGAATATGTTTTTCTCAGATTCGCTGTGTGGCCGTTTTCCAAATTATCTTAGCTGCAATGCCAAATTCGACTTGTTCCTGTTGAATGATTGATGGAAAGATATTCTAGATAGGATCTTGTTTATCAATTTATTGTGAGACATCCAATTTTGTAATGAGAATCATATTGCAATCATCTTTGTTGTAACTGCTTTCTGCTCTCTCTCTATTTAAATGAAAACAAAGATTCAGAATTGGGGATTCAGAATTGATGATTGATTATTCATGATGGAATAGATTATGAGAGATTAAATCAAGGATTATTAGAAATAGGATAAGATATGATAGGAGGAAAGGGGGATTGTTGCATTACCATGGTAATTCTCAAGGCTTTTGTTGTTGTAATGATTTCACAGTTTGATGATTAATAAGTTAAAGGGTTGTTGTTCATTCGCCTTATATGAAGTAGCCTAGCAGCATTCGCCAGCAGCTAAGGGCCCAGCCTCTGATGGATTAAGTTGCTACTCTGTATTATATCTTTACAATTCCAGTCATGTGATGGTTTGATTTAATTCTTATTTCTTTGAATTGCATTTCTTTACAGTTTCATGTTTTTACAATGTGCTGTTCTAATATTTTATGAAATTGTTTTATTGCACAAGCTGTGATTGAATCACGTGGTCGTTCCTTTCCATCATAACAGAGATTATTATCCTTTTCAACTTATATTGTTATGTTGTTCATTTCAAATATAAAGCTACACTGTTCATATTCATACTTTGATGTTCACTACATATTGTGGTTCATTTTTATTGAAATAGATTTGTTGTTCATTCCTACTAAATAAGCTTTGATGTTCATTTCTTTCCTATAAGTATTTGGTTTTTCTTTTAAGTAGTATTGCAGTGAGTGTGTTTATTCCATTTCTATTAGCAGCATTATTGATTTATCATTTCTAGTTAATTGCTTTAGTGTGGATTGAAAGATCAACAACTGTAAAGAACATTGACTATAGTTGTCTAAGTTCTCAGATTGAAGATCTTGCCTATGATTGATTTTCATTTGCATTAGTTTACAAGGGAGAGATTTATCATTACTGAGTCCTCGACTGATGGTTGTTTGAATGAATGATTTAGTTTAGAACATTTCAGTTTCTTGTTGTTCCGATTAGATTTTGTTTCCAACATTCATTTACTTTTGCATTTTAAGCACTATACTGCAAAACATTACTCTTGAGTAAATAGTCGCCTCAGACTGAGTTGACAATTATTGTGAAGATAATTAGGAGTTAAAAAGACACCTTTTATCACTCAACAATATGCTCAACAAGAAGGTATAGATTTTGAAGAGACTTTTGTACCTGTTGTTAGACTTGAAGCCATAAGGATGTTTCTTGCTCTTTCTAGCTTTTAGAAATTCAAAGTATACCAAATGGATGTAAAATATACCTTCCTTAATGGAGATTTAGAAGAAGAAGTTTATATTGAACAACCAGAAGGATTTATTCTTGGAAATGATGCAAAACTTGTATGAAAACTCAAAAAGGCTCTCTATGGTCTGAAATAGGCTCTAAGGGCCTAGTATTACTGCCTTGAAAAATATATACACCAATAAGGTTTTTCAAAAGGTTCAGCAGATAGCAATTTATATACAAAGATTGACACTGATAAATTGCTAATTATTGTTGTTTATGTTGATGATATCATTTTTGGTAGCAATGAAGAATCCATGAGTCGGAATTTTACCTCAGTAATGCAGCAAGAATTTGAAATGTTCTTGCTTGGTGAGCTTACCTATTTTCTTGGTCTACAAGTTCAACAAAATAATGATGGTATTTTTCTTTCACAAACCAAATATCGCAAACAGATCTTGAAAATGTACGACATGGAAAATTCTAAACCTATATGTTCTCCAATGGTAATAGGATGCAATCTCAGCACAAATGATGAATCAGTAGCAGTACATCAACCAACTTACAAATCCGTGATTGACAGTCTGCTTTATCTAATAGGTACCCGACTTGACATCATGCATCCAGTAGGAATAGTTGGAATATTCCAAGCAAATCCAAAGGAATCACACCTTTAGGCAGTCAAAAGAATTTTCAAATATCTTCAAGGAACATAGAACTTTGGATTATGGTATCCTAGAGATACAGATCTCACTCTTCATACATATACATATGCAGATTGGGCATGAAGTGTTGATGACAGAAAAATAACTAATGGTGGTGCATTCTATATGGATTCTAGGTTAGTATCTTGGTTCAGCAAGAAACAAAGTTAAATTGCATTATCTACAGTTGAAGCAGAATATGTGGTTGTTGCATCTTGCTGCACACAACTACTTTGGATGATGCAAACCTTACAAGACATTCAGATCACATGTACTCCACCCATCTCCATTTTATATGATAATACAAGTGCCATCAGTATTTCAAAGAATCCAATCATGCACTTCAAGACCAAGCACATACCCATCAAATACCCTTTTCTACATGAACAAGTGCTTGAATAAAAGGTCAAATTGGAGTATGTTCCCTCCAAAGAATAGGTTGCTGATATATTCACTAAACCACTGCCCAAAGAGACATTTGAATATCTCAGACTAAAGCTAGGAGTAGTTGATGCATCATCCTGTTGTTAAATCCAATTTTTCTAGAGAAGGTTATTATACGTAGGTTTCATGAAGTAGTTGCATACACACGCTAGTTTCTATGGGTCAAGGAGTGTATATGTGTTTCAGACAAGAACAACAGTGGGACAGGCTCTGATATGGGTACTCTAATGGATATTGATGATTAATGTCTATATTCTCTGTTCATTAATTTTATCTGACTAACAAAGATGCCCTGATCATTGACCTGTCAACAATGCATAGGTAGCACAAGTTCAGGGGGAGCATTACCCTTCATGTACATTCAGCATTGTTGGCATTATGGTTGTCGAGTCCAGCTATGGCTTCAGATATTTCTACCATTTTTTGCACAAGTCATGTAAAAGTCTAGGGTGTGGTATGTCTTGAATGAGTCCTCTTGGACAAATGATGTAATTTGTATCCCCACTTTACATGGGATGGATGATGTAATATTTCTTGTTTTTTTCATGTATAAAAAATTGGTATATCCCCACTTGGTTGGGAGATGGATGTATGTATGAGTCATTGGTGATAGTAAGGTCACCCTCACATAGTTGAGTTATAGAGTCATGATATTCTTTTAGAAATTATTTTTTTTGCAGACTCTGCTTGTGCTCAGGAAGAGCATGGACGGTTTCAGTGCATCTTAGCATGTACAAAAGGGGATCTCAATCAACAAAATTCAGCATATACTAAGGGGGAGCATGACCAGCACAATGTATTTCAAAGGGAGAAATTATCTTGGTCCACCCTTTTCCCTTGATGTCAAAGGGGAGAGTGACTTGGTGTTGTTGTTTCCATCAAATATAAAGGGGATATTGTTGGAATTATGATACAGGTGTTGTCCTTGATGGCAACTCACTCATATGAAAGATCATAGTACAGCATTTTAACAACAAAGAATTGCAAATCAAACTAAAAAGAATGAAGAAAGAGAGGTATACTCAGGTTCACCTTGACCAAGCTGCGTATACACACAAGTTCATTGAAACACAAGTAGCGTATATGTACACATGCACTTTCACAGAAGGAAAAGCACGTATATCTTGGAAAACTAAGTTTTTGGTCCAAGGTATTTGGTCCAAGGTATTGAGAAAGGCCTAAAACTATTATAAGGAGGAGAAGATCATTAGGCCAAGAGTGTGCAGCTATCGAATATATGATGAAGTGTGAGATATAGTAGGCAGGTTATTGGCTTATGGTGCTTTGCTTGATCTGAACCAAGGATGAACCTTAGCAGTTTATGAAGGATAAGATCTAATGATGGATCTGGATCTTAAGGCTTGAAATGAGTTATCATTATGTGTTTTGATCATGTATAGTCTAGATCTGAATACTACACATGTGTTATTCTGTAAATATTATGATCTAGGTATAACTGAAGTCTAGAATAGTTGCAGGATTATGAATTAATATTTGCATATGTGTACGTTGTTTGGCTTTGATAAAAGTGCATATATACACTGGTTCGACACATGGAAGCATCATATACCTTATGAAGTATGTTTCAGTTGTTTCTATTTTCTGTTGCAGAATTTTGGGTTCTGGTGACTGTATTCTGGTGACAATGTTTTGAATGATTATGATTTGCTACAGTGACGATGGGTTGTCAAAGGGATTGATTGATTCAGTTGTGGTCGATTCAAAAAGTGATGATTGAGTTTCAATGATTAGTTGATACAGATGTATTTGATGATTGAATTGCAGTTATGATGTTGTTGATGGATCTAGTCTGAAAATTTATGAAACGTGGTCCTTGGAGGAAGAAAGAATGTTGTAGCCTTCTGTAGATCGCCACCTATGTACTAGTAAACATATCGACTAGTACAGGATCTAGGGAGTTGTAACTCCCTTCTAGTAGAAACTAGAGAACGAGAGAAGGTTGTAACCTTTTGTAGGTAGAAGCCTGCGTACTAGTATGAGTCTGCACCAGTACAAGATTGTAAACAGATTTTCTTATTATTAAAAGAAGACAGAGATGACAACAACAGGTGGTTTTTACCCACATTGGGTTTCCACCTTATATCTTGGTGTTCATGTGTGTTTCTTATGTGTGATGCTTTATTCTACTTTTACTACACTATCTGATAAATCTTTGATATACTGGTTAAAGTTCAATGCATGATAAATTGGCTAAATCAAAAGTTCTCTACATATACATTGGTTGCCTTAAGTACAATCGTGTGTACACGCTAGTTCACTTAACTGAAGTAGTGTATATAAATCTGTTTGGGAAATAAAATTATTGATCTGATAACAATGATTCACCCCCCTCTCAGTATTATTTCCAACATAAGTGATCTTGTCAATAAAGATCCTTCAATTTTCCTTTATTCACTTGCTCTCACAAACAATCATAAGATAGGTAGAGGGGATGAACTTCCATAAATTCATGCATATAATTTGTAGAAAGGATCATCCATGAGATAGTGTGAAGTGATGATGACAGACATGGAAAATTTTCATCTACGGGGTCATGTTGAGATGATAATAATAATCCAATGCTAGCCCCTTTAGGGTTATTATAATCATTGAAAAACAATTTGGGGACGACAATTCATTCATCTTGCCGTGGACATGACACACATATGTACTTAAATTGTCATCATAATCTCAAATTGTTGTGATTAGGCATTGAAGCAGTAGTAGCTAGCACCTAAATTAGGAGTGTGGTAGCATATGGTGGAGTGGGATAGGTATAAAACTTAGTAGATGGTTGACTTATCATGGGCATAGATTGTGTAAAGGCTTAATTTAACACAAGAATTTGATTATAGGCTCTTGGTGTTTGTAACGAAGTTAATTGACTTATACCATGAATTTTTCAAATATACGGTATTCTACACCTTCCTTGTATGACAAACAATATGTTTAACACTATGAAACAAAATCATTCTAATTTTTTGCAATGGAAAAATCAAAACTTTTTATTAAGATAGTCTAAAGTTACATGTGCACATGCCATGAGGAATTCATCCTCTCGGTAAAAATTTTGGTATTGAATAAAAGGGATTTAGAACATGAATTTTTCTATTTATGTGATATTAAATTAAAACTGTTAACAATTTATAATTTTGGATGCAAATTATTTTTTGTATACTTACAATTTTTGTGGCCAGCATAGAGTAACCACCTGGGCAAAGATGATGTTTCCCATGTTTGGCTATTCTAGCCTTTGTGGCTTCAGAAGTATCTAGGAGCCTATATTTAAAACATTGAAAAAATTACTTAGATGTCACAATAATGATAAAGAATCATAATTACCTTATTAAATGTGCCTCATACCTTCCTGATCTTGGTGGAGTCTTCCCTTCTTTTTGAAGTGCCTTCTCATGTACATATACCACGATCATTCTCCACTCCATCTCTGGAATTGATGAAGGGTTCTCATGCAACCTGGCCTTTTCCAATTGAGACCTATAATAGTCCCTCAAATCTTTTAAAAGTAGGTATGCCTTTGAGGTAACTCCAGATTTGTTGAAGGTATCATCACCAAACAAGCGAACCATCATGTTAATGAGTTCCTATTTTAACTTAGAACTTTGGTGTTTCTAGTTTGTGCAAATGATTAGCCCAAATATTTCCAAGGTTATATCATACAAATGCCTATAAAATACATCATCCCCTACAAAATGGGATTATCATTAGTTTAAAATAATCATAAACTATACATTAATTTCATTTAGGTTGTACTTAATATCTTTAAAAGACTTCTTAAATACCTGGAAGTTTCTCTATTTTCATAAGGACATTGTCTTCATCTACCAAAAATGTGATCATTAGTGATCTCATGCTAGCAACATGGGAAGAACCAAGAAATCTCATTTCAAATTGTACAATTGTAGCATGCTCTGCATCTACATCATCATGTGTAGATCCTGATGTATGTTATTAAGGGGGTGCAGATCTTGCTATGGGTGGTTGAGCGGTTGTACCAATCTCAATGACCTCTCACTCACTCACAGGTAGATCATTGATGTTGTTAGCAATGCCGGCCCGGCCCATAGTCATAGCATGAGGATCAAACTTTTCCAAAAACTCCTGTAAAATAAAGAGTTTTAATAAAGGATGGGATAACTAAATCATAAACAAATAATTGGGATAATTAAATGAGTTGCTCACCCCATACCAACGAAATTGTTGCAAAAAGGTTTTGATTTCATATTTTATGTCATATGTCTAAGGCTCAATCAAAACTAAAGAATTATGTTTCTTGTTTGCTTTGAATTTAAGCTTCCTTATTGCTTGCATTGGATCTGACAAACCTAAAAATTGCATCATCAATAACCTCTTCCTCACGAGAATATATGGACTTCTCTAAGGCCGGTGCCTTCCCCTTATCACCTTGTTTATCAAATAAGTGTAATTTTCAATTCATCCACAGTTAATAATCATTATATTAATAAAAAAACCACTATCGACATATGTCTAAATTTATATAGAAACTTCACGTAGTAAATGACAAGCATAACATACAACAAACATTTCTTAAAAGTTGGGTAAAATTGAATACATAGAGTCCCCATAATAGCAATATTTGTATTTATTCTATTCAAATTATAATCAATGAGCAACTCTTCCCCTACATCTATTGATTTAATGGCACATACGAATACACAGTTTTATTCACATCCCTCGAATATGTAATTGGGTTTCTTATTTGTGGTGGCGGGTCATGTACTATTTATAAACCCAACAATATTCCCTACTACTTTTGGCCTTCCATCAATATATAGAGTTTCACCTTTATTTTCATCATTTTCTTTTAGTTGTATATAATTTGCAGTCAGTCCATATCTTTGCATAATTTTAGTATATTGGACTATTCATACCCAATCATTGTAGTTGTAACAGGGTTCGACATACTCCACCAATTCAATTAATCCTTTGTAACATACCTTTATGCCATCCATGGAAAATAGAGCCAAACCATGTAATGGCAATGGGGCAATGCGGTATATCCTTTCATTGATAGAAAAACCATTGTTTATTTTAGGAAGATCCTTGGGTTCCCATTGTTTCACTAGATGTTTGTACCTAAAGTGCACCTTTATGTCATTTATGCTCTCATTATCATAATAACATGACCGCCCTTTAGCGAGACAAGTTTCCATGCATCTATGGAATTTTATTCTAGTCTTTTCACCTCTAGTTGATCTTCGCCTGCTAGATGATGTAGCATATGTTTGGTAAATTTATTCTATCCTACCTGAACTTTCGTCACTCAATGAAGATAGATCTAACAAATACTTTTTAATGAGAGAAATTGTTAGCAAGTATGATATGGGATGTTGAGAAATGTCTTGACGAAACTAGAATAACATTATATTAGAACAAGTGAGTTATAAGGAAGTTCTTTGTGTTTAAAATATTCAAGTAATATTTAAAAAATTTATAACTTGAGAACCTATTCATCTTAACCAATGAAGTCACTTGATAAATTGAGAACTCAACATAATCTTATAACATTTAATCTTCCATTACAAAAAATTACCCACATACTTCGATATGTTGAAGAATGTAACTAGTTTCGGTGGAATAAAAAGAAACGTTTTTCGATGTCGAGGTTGTTGAAATTTGTAGCTTGGGAGGTACTCCAAACCCTAGGATATAGGGTTTTGGAGGAATTGGCACACAAAATTGACTTGTGATCTAAGAACGCAAGCAAGTGGGTGTGGAACCATGAGGAATTTTGATGATTTGACACATGGAGGTGTTAGAGAACTTTGAGAGGAACCAGAGGCAACAAAAATTATTGAAATATGAGTTGTCTACGATGAGATTTTCATATTTATATATGGTTTTTGGGTTTGCACATGATTTTTTCAAGTCAACTTGTGTAATTTTATGAGTTGTCAAGCCCACAACAATAGATTAGATGAATCCTTCAGAACTTTATAAATTAGAGTGAGGAGAAGCCTCATTCTCACCAACCCTAAAGTAGCCACAGCCTAAAAGAGTCTTATCAATCATAGTAGGTAGTTTTGGGGATGTTTTGTCTCTATTCCAAAGTTATACTCCAAATCCTGATATCTCTCTTTGGCAATATCTTATATAGGAGCAATATAGACACATCAAAATACATTGTTTGGGTCTTTTTTATGCAATAGTAGTAAAGCAAGTTCATCACAAATAGTCTTACCACTACCAGTGGGTGCTGCAACTAAAACATTATCATCTGAGTTATAAAGCATTGCAAATACCTGAGTTTGAATTGGATTGAAGTGTCTAAATTGTTGATATAATTCTTTGTATGAAGGATTTATTAATGCATACACAGGAAGTGGATGTAAATCTAGAAACTTAGTTGGAGGTGGGTATTTCTCTAGAATAATAATATGTCTAAATGATACTTACAGTATTGTCTGTGACCCCAACCACTTAATAGGGTATAACATGAATTAAGTACCAGGGAGGAAGAGGTTCATGGTGTTGAAGAATGTAACTAGTGTCGGTCTTCATAATTGTATTTGTGAAAAGAAAGAAAAAAAATTATTGTAAAAGAAATTTGACTTATTAATGCACGGGACCTCAGTTTGGATTGTAGGCTACAACTCGCCTGCATGAAGCCAGAATCGCTAGTAATCACAGGTCAACCATATGGCAGTGAATTCGTTCCCAGGACTTGTACACACCGCCTGTCACACTATGGGAGCTGGCCATGCCTCAAGTCATGGATTAGTTATTTAGTTGGCTTGTTGGCTTTGTATGCCTGGTGTCTGGCTTGGCTTATTAGTTAGATGGCTTGGCTGGCTAGTGACTCGCTGGCTACTCGGCTCCTGGCGTGGATATTGGCAGGAACTGATCGAAACTCGTGCATGGTTTCATGATTGGGTCATTGGTCAATAGGTCGAAGCCTCCATTATAAGCTTCTACGATTATATCTAGAGTCATTATCATTATTATTATATGGTATACCCTTCTTGGGGTCTTTGTGTCAAGAAAGAAAATTATTTTCTCCTCCTCCACCAAATCAACTTCTTAATCCTTCAATTCAGCCTCAAACAAATTAACAAGTCAGCCTCAAACAACTTGACAAGTCAACCTTATGTTGAAGATTTGAACCACTATAAATACACAAGTGAATTAGGCCTATTGAAGGGTAACAAGACATTTGATCTATAGTGCAGAAGCAAGAGAAAAAATAAAACAAAAGTTTATCCTATTCCCAAAAGAGAAGCAAGCCAACTGAAGGACTAAAGCTAGTAATCCTCTATCAAAAGGTACGAATTTTCCTGGAGTATTACAAGGTCAAAAAATATAGGAGACTGGAAATTGCAAGAAATATGAAGAAATAAATTCAAACTCTAATCTTGATACTTATCGGTTTGACTTAGTTATGGAAGGTTAACTTGGTGGAGTAAAGGAGGTCACTTATCTTGATCTAGGGTCCTGGTTATTTCAAATTGATTTGAATCTACTAGTGGAAGAGTTTGATTGGGTTTTCCCCTTGTTAGGGGTTTTTCCTTACTAAGTGCCTACATCTTATGTCCTTTTTTGTTTGTGATCTTCATTGATTGGAATTAGTGTTGATTATAAGAACAATATAACTTAAAATGAAGAACTAATAAGTAAATATCACAAGATATATGGATTGCATAATAAAGGAACATAAAATACAACTAAAATGGTGTGATTACTCCCTCAAGAGGAAATATTGAAATTTTAGGAAAATGATGAAAATTATCACCTAGAATTCAAGGGAATTATGTAGTCCTAGAATGCTTGCATCAATTAGGGATTCGATCAAAGAATAAAATTCCCAAGTCCTCGTAATTTAGGAGACAAAATTGGAAGACTATGAAGTTTTGCATAAATACAATAGCATTTGACATCTCAATTATGGTTGGGAAACAAGTTCTAGGGGTTTATCCATGGGAATTTATACCCTTTGGAATTCTTCTCTTTTAAATTTAAATCAAGTTAGGTGTTTTCATCATTGGTTATTGACAAGTCTCTCTCATCTCTCATTTAACACTATTGAAATGCAGTTAACCTTTATGTGCCTCTAATTATTTTTTAGCCATTTCCTCCTTCAAACAAATGGATAGGGATTGAAGTATCAACCTCTGTTTTAGAATGAGATTCTATTAAGACCTATCTAATATTTTTTTTGGATTTTGGGTCTGAGCTTGAATCGAAATATTTTTTGAAGAGGGCCTTTAACCACAATTTATTCTCTACATACCCATAATAACCTATAATATAGGATCTAATTGCATATCATATAGCTTCAATACCTACATTATTCCAAAGTTCAAGTGGTATATTCGGAAATTTTACCCAAATCAAAACATTATATAATTTGTATGTATCTGCACATCAAAAAAAGGGTGCCAATATATTCAATGCTCCCTTACCAAAATATATAGCCCTTCCATCCTCTCAAGGTGAAATTACTAATGGCACTATACATGACAAAATGAAACACAAATTATTGCATAGATAAAGAAAAATGACCTATATTAACACATCAATTGAAGAACTTACTAACTAATGTTTTTCTAAGAAATTCCTCAACTTGATAAAGAGAAATGTCCTTTCCTACCAGAAGAGAAATACTATTCCCATGGGATTTAACGATCCTTTTCCTATACCAATGACTATTGTGGCTTGGTTTTGGAACATGTAATGAACCTCTATGCTCCTTAATCCTTAATCCCACCCCAATGGAGGGAAAGGACGAAAAGTGACAAAGGTAGAGTTTGACCCACCTTCCACTGGGATAGTTCTACATGTCATGTTATGGACACCCATACCCAGAAAAACATTGACATTAAGTGCCACATGAGAGGTCTTAGACCTATTATTAATCTCAAATGATGGTGGATGTAGACTGCCAAATCCATGAGTGGAAATGTTAGGAATTTTTAGTGAATACTTACTCATCTTTTCTCTTCATAATTTTCTATGTACCATGACTTGGTGCAATTAATGTACTTGTCAAAATAAAAATAAAAGAAAATTTTATTTTTACAAAAGAAATTTATTTACTCAAAAATGGGTTTCTTTTGTCTTAGTTTTAGCACCCATTTTTGTGCTCTAAGGTTGTGACAAGGTCAAATTCAAGGTAATGATGTAAATTCCCGTGAGAGGGCTCTTGAATTGATGTAAAAGAAATATTTTAAATTTAGAAATGAGATCTGGAAGCTACCAAGTGATAGGTCATCCAACCCGTCAAGTCAGCCCCACAAGAGGCCCTTGGACCTCACCAAAAGATTATATAAAGGAGAGGTATTTGACCTCGCTAGAGATAGATGAGGAATTCACACTCTTCAATAAGTCTAAGAAAAATTGAGAGTGAGAAAGAAGAGAAGGATAATGAGGAAAGGAACAAAAGTCAGTTTCTTTGACTTGGGCATTAATTCTTTGTTTGGCAAGATCACATACTTGGGAAGGAAGTTATCTATGTTCAGATTTAAAGCCAAAGAAGAGCAACAATCTAAGTTAAGGAAAGAAGCATCTTGGTTTGGGTGGTTGGCCTATCACTTGGTGAGTTGTCTTGATCAAAGGTCTTGGAAATCTTCCTTGAATTTCTAAAAGAAGAGAAGTTTCTAGGTTTTCCCCTATGGAGGGGTTTTGTCCTAGCATGGAGCATATTTTTGGTGTTATTATTTGCATTTTGATTTTATTAATTGGCATTGTCTTGACGATAAACACATCATAATAATAATGATACTGGATTGATCTAATATCACAAGAATTGTTAATGTAATAAGAGAAAACATATAAAATTTATGTTTTTCTCAACATGGGATCAAAGCTAAGGTCATCTATATAAGGGAAATATTGAAGGTCAGAAGAGGTCTCAAGGTTGGAAAAGAAGGACTTTCTCCCAGGACGAGATTATAGAGAAAGTAAAAATCCAAGTTTTGAGCATAAATCTAAGACCTTATCACTGTCATAAAAGCACAGTCCTATTCAAAATTAATCAGAGGTATCTTAAGCCTATTTTCAAGAGATCGAATAATTAATACATCCGTCCTCTCAAGATCAAACTCATTGCTAATTGGATCATAGTTCTGGGCACTATACACAACCCTATTCTTAAGTCCAGAACTACAAACTTGTATTCAAAATCAATAACTTTGGAAGAGAACAATTTCATTGTTTGCAAGGGTTTGAATAGCCACGGTCTTCACAAAGCTAAGTTGTTGGTTGAACTTGAATAATGAAGATGTGAGGAAACAAAGGAAAAAATCTAAACCACTCAGAATTACAGTCCAAAGTAGCCAGGGCATGGATACAACACTAGTATATTGATTCTTTACCCTAACTTGCATTATGATTTTTTCTAGATACCACATATTATCTTTCGGGTACCACGTATGAACTTATCGGTCTCATGTTATCACTGACAGGTTTCTCGGTTCACCACCTTTGGTCACTCATGACTAAATAAGATATTCACATATGGATGAATAAGTTGTATCCCATGACTAAAGAAAGGATTCAAGAAGGAACGAACATATTAATTAACTGATAACCATGCTAATACTCTCTTATTAATGCTTACATTGAGAAAGTAATTATTTTTTAGGGCATAAATGGTCTCAATTGTGCCTAGCCTTAAGATTGTGACATTTTTTTTGAAAACCCTAGAATTGTAGGTGTTCAAGAAGGAATTTAGACTTACCATCGCTTAACCTTGATGCTTGAATCTGCCAACTACTATGGATTCTTGAAGGAGTATGCATAGGGAAGGGAAGGCAAAATAAAATGTAGGGAGGAATTGCCAAGAATCGCCCAAGTCAGTCTACAAGAATCAAGTGTATGGAGGAGCCACCGAGAAATGTTCGAGAGAACACCAAATGGAATTTAGGGTGAAGCGACTGCAAAACCCTCAGGTCTGCAAGAATCGAATGTAGGGAGGAGCCACCAAGAAACACTGAAGGGAACACCAAATTGAATGTAGGGATAGGAGCCACCGAGAAGCCCTTAGATATGCTGCAAGAATAAAATGTAAGGAGCAGAGCCACTGAGAAACCATGAGGTCTGCTGCAAGAATTGAATGTGGGGAGTGGAGCCATCGAGAAACAATTTGGTCTGCTACAAGAATCAAATGTATAAGGGAGTGGAGACACTAAGAAAATTCACAGTCTATGCAAAAACCGTATATATGCAATGACATGCCAAAAACATATATACGAGCTAGGAATTAATAATAATAATTTAATAATATAATAATTTAATATAATATGGTTTTGATTTAATAATATAATAATCAATATAATATGCTTTTGATTTAAGAATATAATCTTTAATGTAATTTTTAATTTCAAAAAAATAAAATCAACAACTATGTGATAGAAAATAGTGATGAATTTTATTAATTAATAATCATTTTACGCTGATGGTTACATTTTTAAAAAAAATCATGTAATTTGAATTAGTAGGGGTAGGCTTTAGTTGATAATTTTATCAATTGTTATAGTATGCCTTAAATCACTATCGTTAATACACATGCAATCCATGTTTGGTGAGTAGAAGAGCACCTTGAAAAAAATAATGTCAATTCATGGCATTCAATAGGCAATAAAAGGTGTTAGTTAACTAGAAGCATCCATGAATCATAATATGATAATCTTCATGTATTGTCTTTGTGATTTGATCTATCAATATCTACATTGTCTTGTAAATATTGGCATAATATCCCTCAAACATATCTTGTAGTTGAGCCCTACAATGCATTTTCCAATCATCCTAAAACTCCTTGAAATTACCCTGGATGAGCACTTCACATTCAATCACAAGGTTGGTTGCCCACGAGGCATAGGATAGATGTGATGGGGTGCACTATTAAGTCACTCTATTATGTGAAGGTCACTTTTTCAAAACTCCATGGGCAAAAATCTAGTCATGTTAAGGGTTGGTGTGTCCCAGGCCAGGTGCGATCCCCAAGTGATTTTGATGGATTAGATGCCCTTGGGTTGTAGTTCCTCAAGCCACAAGTCAAACCTGATGTAATCTATGGAGAACTTAGACCATTGACAAAAAAAAAAACAAAACAAAAAAAAAACAAAGTTGGTTAGTGAACAATCTATGAAGTTTCAAGCACTTGCTTATGATATTTCCCTTTGGTTGCCTGTGAACATCATAGATACACTCTACTATCTATGATGTATATGAAAGAATTATATGTAGAATCCATTGTAATTTACAAAGATTACAAATGCTCAGCAATAATATTCATTAAATTCCAACAACATGTTATTCCCAACAAGACAAGTAAGACAAAAAATGAGAGAGATATCATGGTGCCTCGAGAGAAGTTGTAAATTGGACTTGAGAACATGTTACAAGTCAAACTTGAGAGAAATATGTGTTGACACCTAATCATGGGGATTGGGTGAATAGTTGTAAATAATGTAAATAATAAATAAAGGAAAAGGAAGAGTCATCAGGAGGTGTAACCCAAGATTCACTCCCTCATGTATATAACTATGAACAATCTAAATGAATAGACATAGTTCATTTGAGGAGTTACCACCTGGACTGGCATGGTATCAGAGCCAACTCCATATTTGGCTTCTCTACCTTTGTAAATCCCTTCTGCCTATTATACCTATGTTATGCCTATTTTACAAAACTCACGCCTCTGTCATACTCCTCAGGCCTCTGCCTTACTCCTATTTTCCTGCCATTATTCTCTGCTTTTTGCATCGAATAGTTTGGTGTGTTTGTGCATTGTAATGAAGTGAAGGTCTGATTGTGTTGACTTACTGCATATGTTGATGTTGAATTTCCCTCCATTACGTTGAGTGAACTATGAGCCCGACTGTATACAAAATACTTGTTGATATTATAAACACATCTGAGGCATCACTGTGATGTTTGACGGGATGTGTTGAGAGGTTTTGTATTCGAAAGGTTGGATAATTTTAGGCTTCATCCCTTGTGCTTCCTGAGAAACTCTAGTATGATAGGCATGAAAATCACCAGCTAAAATTTGTGATGTGGAATACTAAGTCCAGTAATTCTGTGATTGAATGTATATTAGAGTTGAAATTTGGAGGCCCACGTGAGAGAGTTCTGCAATAGCCACCCCTCCATAAGTTCTTGCACACTGTTTTGTTAGCGTTGCAATCATTTTGGTATCAGAAAAGTGAGCAGTTTGGTTCCCACTACTCACTATCCCTCCCCACTATAACTATGTCATCGTTGTTGCGCCACTCTCCATGACTCCTTTGCTTTAGACTCCCATTTCACCACTCTCTGTGTCTCCTCTACTTCTAACTCCTGTTGCACCACCCTTTGTTTCCATGGGCCCACCGTGGGGCCCAAACCCATAACGTATAAACCATGCTCCCTTTGTCAACAACTCCGCACAGTCCAGGTCAATACAATGACCCCTGGTTCATATAACCATACCTCCCCATACCACCATACTCGCACCCATCCCTTTTTAATATTGTGTTTTATATATAAATGTGTGGCTCTGATCGTCTCCCTCATATAAGCCCCTCCCCATATAATACTCTCCCTTAATACCACCTATTAGTTTCAGTCTTTCCAGCCTTCCTCCAGTGATCAAATATGCTCTTACAAAGTGGTCTCAAAGTGTCAAGGTCAAATTTTGTCATTTCAGTGAGTCTTCAAGCAAAATTTGGTCACTAGGCATTAGGTCTAGGGTTTGCTTTCACTCCTTTCAAAATTGCCCAAATGTCAGTCTATGTCGCTATTGAACTGAGTCTATCATCATTCATAGGGTTTTCATCATCATGTCAGGTTCCATTGGGTCATTTCACACTTTGTTCATGCTTCAGTTGCGCCTAGGTAAGGTCATTTCCCTCTCCTAGGGTTTTGAAGGCAATTTCTCTTGGACGGTCGAATCATTAGAAAAACTTGTATCCAGATGTTCATACACCTTCCCTTATCCTTAATGTACCTTATTAAACACTTCCCATCACTGGGATCCCCCAAATTCCTCATTTTTGCACAAACCCTAGTTTCTTGCCACAACTTGGCAATTTTCTAGGCTAGGCCTGTGTTTTGCCCTTTTGGACCCCTTCCCCTCACTCGATCTCTGAGATTCCAATTTCCCCCGCTTCCTAACATCCCTCCCTACTTCCAAAATTTCCCCAAGAATTTAAAATCCCCTTATCCCCTTCATTTCGCTTCATTTCGACAAAATTCCTTGTTTCATACATCGGGATAGGTTTCACTAAAATGATGTTTTTGAGCAATAAAAGATGAATTTTGGAAAAATGAGATAGGTGTTTGTCTAAAACAGGCCAAGAAAGAAATACCTCCTTCACTTTTTACAAAGGTGTCATGGTTTTAGATAAATGTCAACAATACAATCGCCTCGGGAGAATTGATGCACCTCTGAAGTGACCTTGGCAAAATCAAGTTTTCTCCTAGCTTGGTTGGCCAAATAACTTTCTTGATGAGTCAAAGGATAAATATACAAAAATATATTTCCAATGAGCTATCATGAGCTTAATGTGGAGTTGAGGAAGGCATTCAAAAGTTGACTGCAACAGCATTCTGCATTGAGGCAGCCTCATTTGGCACATTTTGACCAGTCTTGGGAGATTTGATTTTTGATAAGGCAAATTAACTCTAAATTGAAAAATTCAAGATGGGTTGGAAAGCAGACTCAAATAAATTTCCAACGAGCTATCCTACACTCAATTTTAACACCGGGAAGGCCTCCAAAAGCCTCCTCCAAAATGCACTATGTAGCTGGGTGCGCGCGGCGCATCAGGGGCGCACGGCGTGTTGGGTGAGGCGCGCGGTGCACTGGGTATTAAGCCCAAAATTTTCTTGGAAAGGCATCAAATCGCCTCCTCTCCGTACAAATTTTTAGGTAGGCTCACATCCACCACTTGTGCTTGGATTTTGAAAGATAAATGTAATGGGTTCATGAAAATTTTGCCGTGGATATCCAAGTTTGAAGCCCTCATTTTGTCAATATAAAAAGTGTTGTAGGGTTTGAAAACATCGTGTTACCAAGGTTGTATTCTTCCTCATTTCTCTTTGGCATATTTGGCACTTGAAGACAAAGACATCAAGCCTTCATTCCTCATTTTCAACAAATCAAACATACACTTGGCATAGACTTTCAATACCATGGAGGCAGGCACCAATACATCATATGACCAAGACAACGACTCTACAACAGAATTGCATGCACCAGGAGGACACTAAAATGTCGAAAAGGGAGGATCGGTGCCGAATCTTGGTCGAAGCTTCTTTGGCTGAGCATGGCACTTGATGAGGCACCTTCAGCTCAAATTTCAAGGAATTTGGAGAAAATTTTGTCATTTTGAAATTTTTGGCTTGCAAAACAGGTTTTTTGGCTCAACACGTAGCGCGCCGCCCGCGACCCATAAGATTGGGAGGTCCAAATCACAAATGGCTTATAGTTTTTGATTTTTCATGATGAGTTATACATCCTCAGCTATTTCCAAATCATTTCATTAAGTTCTGGTAACTAAAAGGCTCAAAAACACCATGAAAATCACCTTTCTGCCACCTTTTGCACCAACAGGAAGTACTTCCGGGAGAGTGACATTTTGAGGGGGCCAATGAGCTCCAAATTGAGAAATTCCACTTGGGTTGGATAGCAGACATCTAGGGCTTTCCAACAAGCCAATATTAGCTCAATTTGGATGCCGGGAAGTGCCCCAAAATCAGGCTGAAAGGTTCACAACGTGTAGAGCTCAGGCGCGTGGCGCATAGAGATTTTTGGTCAAATTTTCACCTTTCAGCTCAGAATTTCGGCCAGTTATGACTAGTTTCACCTCTTGATGTGATGTTTGACCCAGATTGATTTAATTTGATGTGTATGATGTAATTTTGGCACATTTTTACTTGTTCTAGAGGATTCATTCACTAAAAGGTGAAAATTAAATGAATGAATCAGTTTCCTAGCATATAGGGGTAAGTTGTTTCACTACCTAGTTTTCAGCTCTATGTTTGGAATTAGTTCAAACTGCTCCTAGAAGGAGGAGCTCGATCCCTAGAGGCATGGGAAGGGGTTAGGATGGTCTATATGATGTAATTTCTCAATCATTTTCAGAGGTTGGATAGGTTGGACTCTTGGGAATAGCTTGACACTCTATTGTACATATCTTATCTGCAATTTTGGCAAAGGAAGACCAGGGTTTTGCAGCACTATTTAGGATTCATGTGGCTTTATGTGTTGATGGTGTGCTTCTTTTAGTATTTATAAGTTGTTTATGTGCATCGCTTTCCTTCTCTTATCTTCTGTAATTGAACAAATGAAGTGTTAAGGTAGAATCCATAAATTTGCTATGCTCTGCCTTTAAGTTTGTTTAATTTTCCATGTTTTCATCTGTTTAGGGAGAATCCTTGAAATTTTTTTGCTCTCCTTAACCTCTCACCAATCAGATCTATTCATTCAATCACTTTAAAGGCATCAAAACAATCGCCTATCTTGCCCCAAGCAGACCCCTGCAAAAACTGTGCCTCATCCCCGCACCCAAAATTTCCTTTCCCTTGAATTCAACAAAACCTCAAAAAATCAATCTCAAAGTCCTTGTACTTCATACCTAGCCTAAAATTAGTCATCTCGAGCCTCATTTATCACCTTTAGACGAGATTGAACCGGAGAGAGCCCTCTCCTGTCTGTTGGCATTATGGTTCTGGTGTGATTATATGTTTCAGATGTTGTACTTGATGGCAACACCCATGGCATGGCTCTCATTTTGATGAAAATAAAGAAGTACGCAGGAGAACAGTTCAGGAGGTGCGTACCCGCAATTATTCCATGCAGGGACCGTGTCCAAATACGCAAGTTACCCATTCATGGGGTGCGTACCCCAGTGCACACACTTCAAGACAATAAAAGCGCGCACTCGTGGGGTTTCCTATGGTATTTAGCCGACGGTATTATATTATCATGGTTTTGGCTCGTGGTATTAGTCCATGATTTGAGGAAGATCATGCCTATATAAAGCTAAGGAGATCATTTGGCTTGAGTATCTTTTGAGTATTGAATATCTTAAGATCTGATATTGGGTTCTCGGTTTAAAAGCTTGATCTTTAGAAGAGAAGTTGGAAGCGAATCTGTGAAGGGTGATCTCTTGAGCGCAAGATCAGATCTGAGTATCTGACTGTATTTTGGCCTTAATCAGAGGTGCGCAAGTGATCAACAGTGACAGTGCGTGGGTACGCAGAGGAAACAAAGGGTCAGTGCGTGGGTACGCAGAAGAGACGAAGGGGTAGCACGTGGGTACGCAGAGGCGACAAAGGTGAATTGCGTGGGTACGCAGCGCGACAGTGTTTCAGGTGCATGCTTACTGGTTGAGTACGCGGCGCGACAGTTTTTCTGGGTGCGTACCTACTATGATAGTACGCGGCACGATAGTTCTTCTGGGTGCGTGCCTACAGTGCAGTACGCGGCGCGATAGTACATTTTGGTGCGTACTGTACACAGATCAGTGAAAGGAGCAGTGCGTGGCCACGCAGTACAACAGAAGTAACTCTGTGGGTATACGCAGAGAAGCAGAGGGTGAAGTGCGTAGCGACGCAGGCCAGTAAAAAGAAAACTGCATATCTGTTTTAAGATCTTCTGTTGGTTGAATTTTTCTTGTTGATAAGGTGTTCTGGGTTCAGTTCTGTTATTGTTGATTTGGTTATTGCAACTGACTGTATAATTTACATGTACTTGATGATCATTTGATGTATATGGATCCAGTTTGAAAATTTATGAAAAGTGGTCCTTGAAAAGAAGTAGGGGGTTGTAGCTCCCTTTCAGGAGAGACTGGAAAACGAGAGAGAATTGTAGTTCTCAGCAGGTTGCAGCCTGCGTACTGGTAAAGGACTGCACCAGTACAACCATTGTAAAAGGAGTTTCTAATTTGAAAGAAGATAGAGACATATTGCAGCAGGTGGTTTTCACCCACATTGGGTTTCCACCTTATATTTGGTGTTCTTTGATGTGACTGTCTGCTTTTCATGTTCATGCTCATTATTTATGGTATTGGTATGCAAAAATAATTCAAAGTATAAATAAGAAAGATTTGGTAAAAGAATTAGATAATACTGATTCACCCCCCCTCTCAATATTATTGTCAATAATTGGTATCAGAGCAAGTCCTTCTAAAGAAGCTTAATCGCTTGAAGGAAGATCCTTTCATCATGAACAACTACGAGAGGGAAGCATCTATCAGGCCACCGGTTTTTGATGGGACAAACTTCAATTATTGGAAGGTAAGAGTTACTGCCTATCTTCAATCTCTTGGTACAGAAGTTTGGAACATCGTAGAGACAGGCTATGCTTTTCCTTCAACTACTCCTACAGATGCAGACGAGAAGAAGAAGTATGAAACAAATGCAAAAGCAGTCAGTACCCTATTAGGATGTATATCCCAATCGGAATTCATGAAGGTAATGCACTATAAATCCGCAAAAGAGATATGGGACAAAATTGTCACGAGCTATGAAGGAGATGAACAGGTAAAGCGTGCCAAACTTCAAACTCTCAGGATTCAGTATGGGACTCTCAAGATGTATAATGATGAAAGTGTGGCTAACTATTTTCTTCGGGTAGATGAAGTTGTTAATTGTATGAAAAATTTGGGTGAAGAAATAAAAGAGGCTATTGTGGTTGAAAAAGGTTCTAAGATCATTGTCCCC